>APFE030620789.1:0-18084 GCA_000404065.3 Pinus taeda | reverse complement strand
TTTCAGCTCTATAGAAAATGGCTTTTCTATCATACAAGTAAGGACTTCCTAAAACAATATCACATATATCCAAGGGAATTACATTCAACTCAACCTCATCTACAAATGTTGACCCAATAGCAAACCTAAGTTTACATTATCTAGCCACTTGTATCTTTGCTTTATCACATACTCAACCTAATGGATATGGCTTCTTGTGAGGTGTGGTTAGTAATCCCAACTTCTTTACAATTTCTTCAGAAATCAAGTTTACTTGTGAGCCACTATCAAATAAAGTATCAATCTTTTGATGCTTGGAAATAACTCTAATATGAAAAAGCTCATGTCTTTTCCTTTCATTTTCTTCTTTAACAATAGTTTCTACAGAATTACTAGTAGATGCTTCAGAATTTTTACCTTTTATACCTGTAGTTGTGACCGTTGTTTCATCACCTGAGTTTAATCGCAAATCTTTCTGAATAGCAGCAATAGCCTTCTTCTTATTTCCATTGAACTTCTTGGGTTTCAGCTCCGGATGGAAATACCAATAATGTTCATCATCATGTCCATCCTTCTTGCAGTGAGTGCATGAAGGTTTGTTTTCCTGTACAGCTTTTGCCTTCCTCTATTTCCATTTATGTTTCCTCTTTTCCTTGTTCTTACTTGCAGTGGGTTTTGATGATCCCCCAATCTCTGGGCACATTCTTGCCTTTAGCCTCTAGATGTGTAGCCTGAACAGATACCTCATCTATGCTAGTAGCGTTAAACATGAGAATGGTGTGCCTCAAATAGCTATGCAGACCACCTATATAGTTTAACAAATTTTCAGGTGAGTCTAAAGAAATTCCTAGAATTAAAGCTCTTTTCCTAAATCCTTGGGTATAGCTTTGTACACTTTGCCCCTTTAATTGGAGAAGAGTTTCCAAATCATCATAGCTTGTTGCATATAAGTTAGTGGATAGAATTGTTTTTTAATGGCAGAAACAAATTCACTCCTGGTAGAAAGAATTTTACCATGCTTCTTCAAATCATCTTATGTCTTGCCTTCCCACCATACTAAGGCAGTTCCTCCAAGGCGAAGGTTGGCCAGCTAAATCTTTCTCCTTTCTGAATCGATGTTCTGCACCCTACAATATACATCAATCTATCTAATCCAGTTATCTAGCTTTTTTGCACTTAATTCTCCATCATATATTGGCAAATCAAATTTTACATCTAATTTAAGCAAAGATGTTTTCTTCTTTTTATTTTCAGGGCTAGAAGGAGGTGTTGATGGAGGAAGCTTTTCTCCTTTCCCTTTGCCTTCCAGGGCATCTAGAGAATGTTCTTCTGCTCCTTTGTCTTGTTTGGAGGTTGAAGTACTTTCCCCTCAACCTTTCTTGAAGTCTCAATACATCTCTTCTACCATGGCTCTCATGGCCATAAAATTGTCCATGAACTGAGATTTTGATTCAATGGAATCTCTTCTGCCATTTTCCTTCTAGGATAAACTCTTCCAATTTCTGGGTTAGCCTCAACCAGTTCTCCTTCTCCTAATTTGAGCTTTGACCTAGTTAGCATTCAACAATCCAACACAAGCTTGTTTAACCTTAGCAAACCTAAAGCTCTAATATCTCTTGATCTGAATATGAGATTTTAGACAATTATTAAGGTATTACAGACTCATGTGCATGGATTTTCCTATGTTACTTTATGCAATGGATCGATAATATTGCAACATACATAGATAATGAAGCAGTTAAAGAACATAATAGACAAACACACATAAACACAGCAAGTTTAATAAGGAGTTCACCCAACACTCCTGGGCTACATCTCCTGGTCCAGCCTTCAGTGGTGACCTCTCTATTATGTCTTCAGAAGCAGATTTTTCACAAAAGTGAGCTTAAATTGAGTCTCACACAATAGATACAAAACAACAAGGCTTTACCTGGATTCCCATAGTATTTTGAGTACACAGGCTCTCCTCATTGAATCTTTGTCTCTATTTTCTCTCCATCTCAGCACTGCTTATCCTTGTCTTCTGTCTTCTGTGGCTTTAAAGCCAATCTATGATGTCTATTCATTTCCTATTCTCGGGCTTTCTGGCTCCTAGCCTCTGTCTGCTCGAATCCCCCTTCTAAGCATAAATTAATCATTGCTAACGCTTTTAGGGGAGGTGGCCACCTGTTCTGCAATGGAAGAGTGCATCAGGCCTTTGAAATCCCTGAAACTGCCATTCTCTATTTACACAGAGAAATACATTCAAGCATGGGAAAATCCACCAAAACACTATTTATCGAACTTCAAAAGTCCTAAAATCCACTCTATACTTCTGTCGGGTCCACCCTTAATCGCTGTCTCAAGTCGCAATTGCTCGTTCCATGGTTTCCCCTTTATATTTTAGAAATACATTAAAACATTGGAAAATCCTGCAAAACAACCCATATCGAACTTGAAACAATATATATTTGCATTCATAGATCTCGTCGGGTCTAGTTTTCATCGCATCGGCACTTCCCTTCTTATTTCGCTTATTAAATGAAATACGTGAAAATACACACAAAATTGTTGTGGGGCAAATCTCAAATTTTATGAAATAGCATTTATAACATTTAATATATACTATATTATATATATATATATATATCTGCTCTTTTGTGTAGCTCTGATGAGATATTGCGATGCAACTTGTCGCAATCGCATATCACATAAGCCCCTAGGTCGTTGCAAGCACTCCATTGTAATCTACCAATGCGATATGGCGAGTTAACCTGGGTCGTCGATCTACGGGCTTGATCGATGGTCCTCGTTAACCTCGTTGATCGATATCGCAACATTTATATGGTCTCTGTCGATAACCTTCGCTTTCCATTGCTGATTGCAAGCTGCCGATCAAATCTCGACCGTTGATCGGCCAAATCCAACAGCTCTTGTGCGTTGCTCCTTTTGTCCATTGATAAGCGACTGTTTTTCAATGTTTTCTTTGTGTTTTGCCTCCCGATAGTGTAATCCGACTTTTTAAAAGGTTTTTCTCATGCAATTGTTTTGATCTTTTAAAAGATTTTTGAAGACTTAGAGGGTATTTGGATCCATTTTGGATCATGAGACTAGCTATCTGATGAATGTTCTTGATGGTAAACAACTTGGAGAGCGCTTCATACATTTCTTGTGCAGAGTCTATATTGGATATGTATGGGATTATATTGCCCTTCACTCCATCTCCTATTAGATTTATGGCCAATATCTCTATTTCCCTGTATTTTTCCTTTCTTGCATCATTTGTAATTTTCTTTACTTTTCCTTGAGAAAAATCCAAAACTTTAAGCTTAGCGATAATAAGATCCATCCTCTTCTTCCATGTAATTTAATTGGAGGCCCCTTCTAGCTTATTTTATGTCTTCATTAAGGATCCCATATTCTTTATAATATCTCCTTTACTTGATATAATAGTAGGATTTTCTTCCTATATGATATTTTTCTTAATGATCTTATTTTGTTCCTTCCTTCTTAACCCTTATTTCAATAGACCTTCAAGCCACCTTTTTCTTTCCTCCTTCACCTTAGCTCTAATACCATGCTAGAAAATAAAAAAGGCAGAAAAATTGTCTTATATTGATACTTACTTGTGATATTCTTGTAGTCTTATTAACTTTTATTTATGTTCTTCTTTTATCTTTTTTCATCAAGAAATCATCAAATCAAAACATGAAGATTAATGAAACCATGTATGGGCACTTAGCGAGGGCTAAAATCCCTCTTTAGGGGAAAACCTAGTCAAACTCTTCCACTAATAGATTCAAATCAAATTGAGACAAACCAAGACCCTAGACCTGATCATAATACCTTCCTCACTCCACCAAGTCAACCCTCAAATTGTCCTTACAAACTTTAAATATCAAATGTAACAATACTACATCAAAGATAATTTTAGCTCTACTTCTTCAGAATTTCAACCCAACTTCAGGTCTGCAATTTTTGCCTTCCCAACAATCCATAAAATTCACACATGCGGTAGTAGAGAGAGAAACTTCGACTTCTCTTTCTTAAAAAATACTTCCTTCTTCTTCGCTAAGTTTTTCTCCTTCTTCTTAGGGATTTCACTCTCTTTTCTTTCTCCAACCACTGCAAATCAAAATTGCTGAGATGTGCTCCAAATGAGGTCAAGTTGTTGCCTTTATATAGTGGATTTTACCTCCCAATTAGGTTGACTTGTCTTCCTTGAGGATAACTTGGTGGCCTAAATTAATGACTTATTTGACACTAAAATAAATTTCTTTCTTTACTGATAAATCCCAAGAAGGGTATTTTATGTAAATACAATGACAAGAACTCTTGACACAAACCCTAGAATCCTACAATGGAGGCTTTGACCTAAAAATAAAATAATAAAGCATGAAACTCGTGCTTAATAAAGAATTTTATTTCATAATAAAATTGATTTTTCTTTATTTTTATAAATGCATTACATCATGACTCAAATAAAACTATGAATACCAACACTAGTTACATTTTTAAATAGGACTCTCTTACACACAAAAAATGAGAAATATATGAAAAAACATGATTTCAATCACGTTTTGTTTATGTTTTTCTCATTTTTCATGTAGCAGGATCCATCGAAAATATGCAACATGGGTACTCCTTGGATAAGGAATTAAATTTTTCATCCAACGAGTGCTCCCACTTTGAATTTGAGTAAAATCGTAGGGAGATAAGTTGAAAATACGAGTTGAAAAAGTATTTTATTTATTTATTTTTATTTTTAAATATTTTTACTTTTTTACTTCAAAAGTGGCGAATCATCCCCCATGGTTGAAATCATAACCTTGAATCCTATTGGTTCTTATAAATTTGATTTTGGTTGTACATTTTTGTTTTGAGGCACATTTTAGACCTCAAAATTTCTCTAACGATAAATTCTAGTAGGGTTTGGAGGATAAATATCTCCTACCATTGATTATGGTTTATTCTTCTTCTATAAGACAATACCAAATGCTATGATAATGTAGTTGTCTACCTTCTTATATTGAGGCATGTCATATGACATGAGAACTTATGATGTGAATGAAAATTCTTCCCTAGCTAAGAGGGAGTGTTAAACTCTGGGTAGCTTTGGGATGAATTCCCCGAAGGGAAACCCTAACACCCAATAAAATCCCATCTCGCCCTTAAATAAAGTTTATAATTGGACAAAAATAAATATTATTATTAGTAGTAGAAATTTAATTGGGCAAATAATTATGAAGACATTTGTTAATTATATTTAAATGTTATTTAAATTTGTTTTTTTTTTTTAAGTTTCGCTTTAACATTTCAATACTAACTCAAGTTGTCCTGCCATATAAACGATCAACTATAAATTTATGATCATCCTCCTCCATTCAAGACAAGAATCTTGCATTTTATCTGGAAAACATTTTGATGCTCTCTAAAGAAAATTATGTGATTCACATTCTTCTTTCTATGGTTAATTTTTTCTATTGTGGCTCACTCAAACAATGACTTGCATCTTCACATGGCTTTATCATATAACATTGGATCTTCTTTGAGGCTCACATTGTAATAATTGTTCATTAACAATATTCTATGGCTCACATTAATCTCATTGTAACGGTGGTTCACTAACGGTATTCTATGGCTCAAATCAATTATGTGGCTAACTTCATTTATTGACATATTTCAATGTTCCACATTCATAATTTAGTTGATCACAATATATTGTGGTTCACAACTCTTGGTTCGTAGCTCTATGGAAGGGTTTGATACATCACAAACGACTCAATATATTTCCAGTGGTCTACATTATTCTCAGAGGCTCGATCTTTGGTTTCAGAGATCGTACTCACATTACAATAGCTCGCTTTGGTTTTGGAGTCTCTCACAAGTTATAGTGGCACATTGGCGCTGCTCTCTATGCATGGTATAATTTCTCTCCAACAATAATATTGTCTTGTCATTCAACAATGTCATCACATCAATGAATTATGTGCACATGGCATCACATTAAGGCATGTTTCTACTATGGATCATAATATTTCAAATTACTTTTCTCTGGCTCAATACATTGCAGTAACCATTTGATTATATTGTTTGTATGGTTATGATGATAACAATGAAAGTGATGTATATTATTGATGAATGACCGCATGGCATATGATAGTTGTAATTTCTTCATAGATATGATACTGATGAAAGTTTTGAATATACAATAAACCATGCTTAAGTTAACATCGTGAACTTCAGTGCTCCTATTGACATTATAGTCATAGAGAGAATTCTTGATGACTTAATAAGACAGAAACCTGAATAACTTAGAGTGATATTGAATATGGAAGTGACCTACAGATGGCTTTGACTTCATTAAGGCATTCATGAATTTAACAATAAGATTTTACAACAACCTAAACATGGAAGTGGGATTTGGTACTAGTGTATTCTTAACATTGATTAATGATCTATACTATAGTGAAATTGTGTCCTATATGATACTAAGGAGGGTTGAAAGTAATATTTTGTATAACATTGACATAATTTAAAGTAATATGCCAAATAACTTGGTCGCATATTGTCAGTATATGATTTAGGTTGACAACAGCCTTACCTTATGATATGGTAGCAACCCTTGATGATAGTGATATATGACAATGAGATTATGGCAACTCATGTGATGGTATGATTTGACATGGCATGTATGCAGTTTGATTTATGAGGAACATAACATATCCCTAGGTGGCCCTAGGTGGCCTAATATGATTAATGTGTCTCATTGTACTTTTATCTCAACTAAAAAATTGATGAATATCTAATAGAAGAAGAATTTGAATGGGATTTCCCCCTTGTGGGGTTTTTCCCTAGTCACTAACCAAAATCTCGATATCCCTTTTGTGCACGATTTTCTTCTATTGTTCCTTTATGTTTCGTTGCAATGTTTATGTTATTTTTTTCTACACAACTGCTAATGATGTTAAGATTTTATGGGGTGAATGTAATATGTAAATGATGTAAATGTAATTATCTTTAGCAAAGAACAATCTGACCCTATAAAATCAACAATAACTTTTGGATCTTTCTTTGGATCCATGTGAGAAAATAATAATAGTACTCCTCCTTATCACAATTTATAGTCACCCAAAAAAATGAACCTTCTAATAAAAAATCATGTCCCTTGTAAGTTGCATATATTTTGTACCTTAATTTGGAGAATATCTGAATGGTTGAAAATTTTCTTGATGCATCATTGAGATTTTAGCCCTTTTGAATCTAATATTATAATATGTCTTCTCTATAATTCCACAGGTGTAACCAAAATTTGATGTGTCAAGTGAAAGTATGGTAACTTTCCCAAAACTTGCTAATTTTTGGCCTCTTCCCAAGAGTAAACTTGAATTTTTTACTTGAATTACTTCTGTATGTATCCTAAGATCTACTCAAAGAGGGAAACAGTCCATGGCCTGAGCCAACATGGCCACTTTAGGAAATTTATTAATAAAAGAAAGAAAATTTACATAAGCTTCTCTCATGAACGGTCACCTTACAAATGACCCTCCATGCTCTTTAAATAGAGATCATGGACCAATCGGGTGTTAAGCCATGGATCAAGTTTTATTAATACCAAGGGAAGAATGAACTGTCAGATCACTTCATGTCTAGAACATATCGTGATTGTCGGATTGTAAGTTACAAAAGTACATAGAAAAGAAACACACACTTTACCTAACTCTACACTAGACCAAGTTATACTTAACTATTTCCTATGTGTCGGAATATCCTAACATCCCCCCTTATGAATAACTTGGGATAGGATTGAAGGATGTACAAAGATGACACAATATGAGAAGGAAGGAGGCATTAGAGCCTATCCCCCCTTAGTGACAACTTCTTGAACTCCAACCATAAATCGAAGTTTACTAAACTTTGCCTCTGTGAGAGCCTTTGTAAAGATGTCTGCAACTTGATCATCAGTTGAACAATATTGCACTTTGAGAACATGGTCATGAATGAGCTTTCTGATGAAGTGCATGTGTAGTTCAATGTGTTTTCTGCGCTGATGTTGGACTGGATCTTTGCATAGTTGAATGGCACTTTGATTATCACACCAAAGTGTAGTCAGATGATGTTGCTGAAAACCAAACTCTGACATGCTTTGACGAAGCCACATGGCTTTGTTACTAGCTTCTACGATGCCACGATACTCTGCTTCTACTGAAGAAAGAGAAATGGAACTTTGTTTCTTGCAAGCCCATGTAATAGGTCTAGAACCAAGAGTGAATACATAACCTGCAGTAGACTTCCGATCATCAGGGTCACCATCCCAATCGGAATCAGTGAAACCAACCAATAGAGGAGATGCTTCTGCACTATAATGAATCCCAAAATAAACTATACCTTGAACATAAGGAAGTATTCTTTTAGCTACTTTCTAATGACTTTAATGTGGGTTTTGCATAAGCCAAGCAATAAGGCCAATAGCAAAGGAAAGGTCGAGATGGGTATGGGTCAGATAAAACGTTTTCCTACAAGCTAACGGTATAAGGTAGAATCAACTTCAGGGGAAGTACAAGTGACTAAAAGTTTGGCTCCATAATGAAAGGGAGAAGGGGCTGGCTTACAGTCTTAAACGTGAAAGTGGCATAGAAGATCATAGGAATACTTGGACTAAGAAAGGGAAATGCCTTCCTTGGATTGCAAGACTTGAAGACCAAGAAAATAATGCAAGTGTCCTAAGTCTTTCATTTCAAACTGCTTTTTAAAGCTAGACTTCACATGGTTCATAAGGTTGGGATCACTACCAATAAGGATAGATCATCAACATAAAGAACAAGAATGATAAGAGACTTACCCACTTTCTTGGTGTAGAAATTATTGTTATAATGACTCCTAGAAAATCCAATATCTAAAAAAAGCTATCCATTTTGGCATACCAAACCCAAGGGGCTTGCTTGAGACCATAAAGGGATTTCTTAAGCTGACATACAAGGCTGGATTTTGTTTGTATAAAGCTAGGAAATTATTCCATATAGATTTCTTCATACAAGTCCCCATGCAAGAAGGCATATTTAACATCCATTTGATGGACTTCCCATTTGAAAGAGGCAACAAGGGAAAGAACAAGGCAGATATAGTTCATTTTGGCAACAGAGGAGAAAGTTCCAGTATAGTCAATGCCTTCAACTTGTGAAAATCCCTTAGCAACAAGACGAGTTTTATGTTTATCAATTTTTCCATCTGGTCCAAACTTGGTTCTGTAAATCCATTTACATCTAACAAGTTTTCTTCCCTTTGGAAGAGGAACAAGATCCCATGTATCATTTGCCAATAATGAACGATATTCTTCATGCATAAATGCATCCCAATCTGGATGGCCTAAAGCTTCTGCAAAGGTGTCAGGATCATAATTAGTTGAAGCTTGAGCCACTAAAGAAGAGGCTCTATCGAACTGAGAATGTGTACGTCAATGATCTGTAGGATCACCTACAAGAGAAATTGTTATATCCCTAGTAGCAAAGACCCATTTTGGAAGCTGAGGAGCTGAAGGAGTATCCTGAGAAAGTGGGGGAGGATTGTCATCCTCGTTGTCATCATCTGAAGAAGAAAAATTATCAAAAATAGAAGGGATAGAGAGAGGTGGCACATCTTCCGAACTAGGCTCATAGGCCAATATATTTTCAGCAAACTTTACATCTCTTCTAATGATAAAATTTTTGGATTTAGGTGAAAGAAGTTTATATCCTTTGACATCTTTGAAATATCCAACAAAAATACATTTTTCATTCTCAGGTTCTAAGGCTTTATGTTTCTCATCAGGAATATGGGCTCATGCTTCACTTTCAAAAATAGGAAAGTGACTTACATCTGGTTTAATTGAGCTCCATGCTTCTTTTGGAGTGGTATTATTTAAAACCTTAGTAGGAGTGTGATTTACTATGTAATTTGCATAGTTAATTGCTTCTGCCCAAAAAATAAGATTAAGTCCTTTAGATTAAAGCATACAATTAGCCATTTCCTTTAAGGTGTGATTCTTCCTTTCAGCTACACCATTTTGTTGTGGAGTATATGGAATAGTATGTTATATTTGAATTCCATGCTTAGTGCAAAAGTTAATGAATTTGTTGTTAACATATTCTCTGCCATTATCAGATCTTAGCTTAAGAATTTGATGTCCAAATTGTTTCTGAACAAAGGCCTTAAAGGCAAAGAACATGTTAAATACTTCACTCTTGAGTTAAGAAGTATACCCAAGTGCGTCTAGAGAAATAATCAACAAAAGTTAAGAAATACTTATAGCCAGAGAATGAAAAAACTAGAAGTGGACCACATAAATCACTATGCACAAGCTATAAAGGGGTTGAGGCGTTCCATGAGGCACGTTTTTCAAAACTATCCTGATGATGTTTTCTGAGTGCACATCCAGAACAAACACCATCTCTGCAAGATACCATAGGAAGACTTGTCACCATATTTTCTTTACATGGATTTTGAAGGGAGCGATAGTTTAAGTGAGGAAATCGCTCATGCCAAAGTTTGCTCACTGCATCATTATGAGCAACAAATACTAAGGGAAGATTTGATGACCCAAAGTTATTAAACTTATACAACCTTGTGGAATCATCAACAATGTCAGTGGCTAAAATCTGTTTAGGATCTCTTAGGTCCTTAATTACAACATCGTGAGGTGAAAATTCAATGGTTTTACGTTCCCCTGAAAGAGTTATCTGATATACAGATAGAAGGTTGTAGGATAAGGTTGGAACACATAATACATCATTAAATTGACCATTGTATAGATTAATAGTTCTAGTCCCTACAACACTAAGAAATCTATCATCACCAACATATATATTTTTTGTGTTACAATCATTTAAAGAAGAAAACATGGCTTTGCTTTTGGCCATGTGATAAGAAGCTCTAGAATCAATGAGCCACTCATGAGAATGAGAAGAAGAAGATACATTTAGCGCATAACCAAACCGAGATGCTTGACAACTACATGCAGAAAGTGTTATTCCACGAGATGAAGTTGAAGTTGAAGAGTGCTCCAAATGGATGTTATGCTTCTTTATTACTGCTTCTAAGGCTTCCATCTTCTTAAAGCATTTGGATTCTAAGTGGCCATCTTGATTACAAAAGTTTCAATTCCTATCAGTTTTCTTCCCTTTATTTTTGTTTGCCTTATCATTTTGTTGAATTGATTTTTCATTTTGAGACTGAAAGTCCTTAGGACACTTGGTTGGTGTAGCACCATTCTTTTTACGATGTTGCATCTTATGATTCTTTGAACTTGGTTGCTACTTGGCGGCTAAGGATTTCTTGAAAGAGTTTCCAAGATTAAGAAGATGAAGATGTAAGAGTTTTTCTTGTTCTCTTATTAAAGGATCACAAAAGGAATCAAAAGATGGGGACTTATAATCTTGTCCTTGAGAAATAAAGGCTTCTCTAGTAGAATGGAAGGTGGAAACAAACACAGAGTAGGTTGGTCCCAACTTAGTAAGAATGGAATAAATAAGGCTACCATCTTCTTTCTTAACCTTAACGCCTTCCAAGAGAAGTCTAAGGGTCTTGAACTTGGATAAAAAATCTTCAATGAAAGAAAAATTATTGGGGTCCAACTTAAGCAACGCATTTTTGAGTTTATGGGCTCTAATTTCATTTTTAATTCCAAAAAAATTATTGATTTGTTTCATTTCTTCATCAGGGGTATCAAGTTTTGCGATATGGAATCTAAGGTCTAGAGAAATAGACATCCCTATCAACCCACGTGCTTGATCTTGCCTATTTTCCCATTTGGCTTCCTTATCTTCGTCTTTAGGTTTAGACTCTTGGCTTGGGGCTATTCTAGGTCTTTACTTATAAGTAAATCCACCATGTAGGACACCCATTGAAAGTAGTTGGTGTTGTCAAGAATAACTTGGCATGGACTTCCCATTTTAACAGAAACTGAAGTTGTAGATGCTAAAACTAAGTATTCCAATGGAAAGATCTCGAAAAATTAGGCTGATTAAAAAATGGCTTCTGGATGAAGAAATTATGGCTTTTTAAAGAAAAATTTTTGAAGATGTCGACGAAGTTCGTGAATGTGCAGAAGTGAATGATAATGTTATATTTAAAAAAAATTCCCCCCTTTCCAAACTTAATCTAATTAGCTCACTTTTAAAAAAGGATTTTATGTGACCCACTTTTATAAATAAGTGAAAGTCACTTTTACAATGGTACTTTATGAGTTACCCACTAAATTGTAACTTAAATAAAAGATAAAGAGACTTCAGAATTATAAGTGACTCATTTTTTATAATCGGTGAGAACACTTTTACATAAAGTAACTTTAAAACATAAGTTACATGTGCCTTTTGCAAAAGTAACTCAACAAAAAGAAAGACTTGAACCCAAGACATCTATTCGCATAAAGTAACTTTGGACCAAGTGAGCTAGTTTAAAAGGTTAGTAATTTTTGGAAAAGAGGAAGGATTTTTTTTTTTTTTGTCATTGAAGCTTTGGGGTGAATGCTTACTTGAAAAACCCATTTTTTCCTACAAAACAAAAAACCACAACCTAACACAGACATGAAAAAAAAATGAACCTTATGGCTTGAAGTTACCTTTCGCCAGAAACTCAATATTTTCCTCTATGTTTCTAATTTTTCGAGATCACACTAAGGCTTGATGGAAAAGAGCATACACATGAGAAAAATACTTCATTTATGTTTCTGATTTTCCTAGATCACACAGAGTCATAGAGCAAAGAGCATGCGTAGAAATGAAAGGTATAGATCTGGTAATAAAAAACAGAGAGCTCAATAAACAGAGAGACAAATAACTAAAACTACAAATAAAGGCTGTATAGCTCCAAATTAAAAATGACGTAGCTAGGGCTACCGTAAACAATTTTGCGTAAAAAAAGGGGGTTCCTCACTTGAACAAATGCTCCTAACACAATAGAGAATTTCTCTCTGCTCGAAAGCAGTCAGAAACAGTAGATCTAGGAAACAACAGTCGGATGCAGTTGTACCGGCTTCGGATTTGGATCACCAATGGATGCAACCCTCAAATATCCCTGATACCATGTAGGAATTTATAGGGTAATTTCCTCAAATATAACATCAAAGTACACCACTCAAAAATAGATCACAGATCAATACACCAGTATTCTTGACGTGGTTAAAACCCTTAAAGAGGGAAACGGTCCACGCCCTGAGCCAACGCAACCACTTCAGCCAATTTATTAATAAAAGAAAGAAAATTTACATAAGATTCTCTCATGAACGGTTACCTTACAAATGACCCTCCATGCTCTTTAAATAGAGATCATAGACCAATCAAGTGTCGGTTTTAACCACGTCAAGAATATTGGTGTATTTATCCGTGATCTATTTGTGAGGGTGTCCTTTGGTGTTCTATCTGAGGAACTTACCCTGTAAATTCCTACATTTTAAACTGATTTTAGGACAATTTAGAAACCCTCACTTCCATATGGCATATCTTCGATGTAGAAAATCCTGTAGATTCACAAGTTCATGCAATTTACTAAAGCACAGCATAAGAATCTACTTCTACTTTCAACCATCGAAAGCCAATATATCGTTGAAAACAAGAAGAAGATAAATCAATGGCGCATAACACTAGATGTATATAGGGAAAGCCACTGCTCAAAACCTTTCTATCTGTATTGCATATCTCATAAATATGAGAGAATATACAAAGCTTTTTCTCACTAGAACAACTCTGCACAAGTATGCTCAACTCTCTCAGCTCACAAGCAAGCTCTTGGATGACACTTAGCCAATTTTGTAGCTCTCCAAGACCCTATTTCCTTGTGCAATTCCTATGACTGAATAGCCCATATTAATCAGAATCTAGTGCATCCAAAACTATGCAATCCAAACTAAGTCCAGTTCCTGATATCATGCACGATATATACAACTTAGTAAATCATATAATTGATAGTACACTGTCCCTGCACTCTAGTCTCAATTGGATCTTTCTCTGAACTGACATGCATGAGTTTCTCATGAGGAAATATTCAGATAATTAGAGTAGCACTAGTGGATGCATTAGTCCACCAACTAACTATTAGTCCTCTATTAGTTCCAAAAACAATTTTAAACTAATTTAACTTAAATTAACTCGGTAAACTAAGTGATGTAATTTCCAACTCAATTTAAACTCATACTGGACCCCTAAAACTTAGGGAGAACATATACATCACTATAGAAAGACTTCCAACTTGAAATTCCTAAGTTACTTCTCTTTTACAAGTGCTATGAGAATAGAATTCAATTATTCTCAGTTTAATTCAAGGACAAATTAAATTGGAATTTCTTGTTTCCATTTCTCAACACTCCCTCTCAACAAGAAAGGGATTATTAGCTACCCCGATCCTATTTTTGTGGAACTCGAATTTACATATTGACAATGCCTTGTAAAAATGTCAGCATCTTGCTCCTCCTTAGGAATGTACGTAATCTATGAGATGATGATATTGGATATCAATATGCTTAGATCGATCATGAAAAACTGGGTTTTCAGGGAGTTTGATACAACTTTGATTATCGCAATAAATCACAATTGGATCCATCTGCTGACCAAACAAACCAACCAGGATCTTCCTCATCCAAATGGCCTCACATGTTGCCTAACTCGCAGCCATGTACTCTGCCTCTATTGAACTGAGTGCAACCGATCTTTGTTTCTTGTTGTACCAAGATATTGTTGCTAACTCAATACTAAAGATCCCTCCTAAGGTGCTCTTCCTGTTGGATAGACTCCTTGCCCAATCTGTATTGGTGAAGCCTTGAAGCTTCACTCCCTCTGTCCGTTTGTACCATAATCCATACTGAGAAGTGCTCCAGAGGTATATCAACACATGCTTTTTCGCCTTCCAATACAACGTGGTAGACCTAACCATCACTTGACTAAGTTGGTTAACTACATAACACATATCCGGTCGTGTGTTCACCAAGTACATGAGTGAACCCACAAGCTTCCTATAAACAATAGCTTCCACTACTTCCCCTGAAGTAGCATCCTCCTTCCTCTAGTTACTTGCTAGAGGAGTCTCCATGGGTTTGCTGCTCTCCATGTGGAATCTCCTGAGTATCTCATTGGCATACTTTCCCTGAGACACAAACAACTCCCCATCTCCTTGCCATACCTCCATTCCAAGAAAGTAATGCATGAGCCCCATGTCCTTCATCTCAAACTCTCTTACAAGGTTCTCCTTGCAAGATTTGATCAGCTGATCATCACCTGTCAATATGAGATCATCAACATAAAGTACAATTATCAAAAACTTACCTTCCACCATTATGTGGTACAGGTTCGCATCCTCTTCACTCTTCATGAAGCCCAACCCAGTGAATTAGCTATCTATCCTGATGTACCAAGCACAAGGTGCTTGCTTCATCCCATACAATGCTCTCTTGAGCCGGCACACATACGACACATAGTCAAAGGTTTCAAAACCTTCAGGTTGCTCTATGTACACCTCTTCCTCATTCATGTCGTTAAGGAAGGTTTTCTTCACATCCATCTGATGTATCTTCCAACCCATCTGTGATGATAGTTCCAATATAGATATGATTGATGAGTACCTTGCAACAGGAGCAAAGGTCTCATCATAGTCAATCCCCTCTACCTGTGAAAGGCCACAGGCCACAAATCTAGCCTTATGCTTCTCTACACTACCATTTGTAGCTTGCTTTACCTTGCAAAGCCAACAAGAGCTCACTACTGACTTGTCCTCCAGTCTTAGGACCACATTCCAAACACTGTTATGAACTATGGAGTCATACTCCTCCACCATGTCATCAACCCAAACTGGTTTTTGCACTACTTCCTTAAAGGAAGATGCCTTTGTCAAAACACATTTGTTTATAAGAGCCATGTATCCAGTGTACCTATCAGGTGACCTCCTATGCATCCATTGAGAAGTAGGTGCTCCCACATTCTCCTGTGCATCATCCAACAATTTGTCAGCCTCTCTGGCGTGCTTTCTTCCCTCTCTGTAAGGCTATGCTTGAGGGGATGTCTCCACTCCCAGATCCTCGGCACGTGGTTGCTCCACATCAATATGAGGCTCCTCAACCTTAGGAGCTAAAAGCTCCTCATCTGCATGTAGCTCAAGTTCCCTCTCAAGGGAAACTAGCATGGTCTTCTCCTCATCGAATCTGACATCCCTATGAACCACTATCATCTTGTTGGCCGGCAAGTACACCCGATAGTTGTGAGGAGTACCAGTGTACCCAACAAATATCCCTGACTTTGATGTCAGCTCAAGCTTCTTCCATGCATATTTGGTCACATGGAAATATAGCGATGACCCAAAAAAACTGAAGTGACCAACATTTAGCCTCTTAAAGGAATAAGACTCCTTTGGTGTCTTCATCTCAAGTATCCGATGTGGGCTATGATTTTGAACATAAACCACTCTATTGCATGCCTTAGCCCACAAGTGTAGTGGTAGGCCCTGATTATGCAACATTTCCCTTGTTGCCCCTACTATGATTTTGTTCTTCCTCTTGGCCACCCCATTTTGGTGAGGGTTATGAGGTGCCATCAACTCTCGTTTAATCCTTTCCACTACACAGAAGTTCTTAAGACATACTCACCACCATTATCACTCCGTAGAGCTTTGGCCTTCTTTCCTAACTCTTTCTCCACCAATTCTTTAAACTCAAAAAAAATTGTGAAAGTTCGATCTTTTTTTTGCATGAAAAATATCCAATCTTTACAATAATAGTCATCGAAAAATATAACATAATACTTGTGTTTAGTCATGGATTTTGTCGAGAATGATCTGCACACATCTAAATGGACTCTCTTTAGAATAGCCTCTACTCAACTATCTCTATATTGAAAGAAACACTTGGTGTATTTTCCCAAAGTACACCCCTTACATGTATCAACTTGCTCAAGCATACCTTTGGGAAGATCGGTAAAGATTTGTTGCAATATCTTCAAAGTTCCATAATGCAAGTGGCCCAATCGCCTGTCCCAAAACTCGCCAATGTCTCGGCTCTACACCCTTTCTACTTTTGTGCTCAAAGAAACACACTCATCTACCTCCAACTTACAAATATTCTTCACCCGAATCCCTATCTTCTTTACTAGACCCATGGCTACGTGTCGAAGGAATGTCTTTCCTTTCAACAAGATCACATCATAGCCTCTATCCTCAAGCATGCCAACAGATACCAAGTTCTTATTCAGCCTGGGAACATACATAACATTCTTCAAGGTGAGTGGAGCCCCATGCTCCCTCTCAAAAGTAATCGTGCCCAATCGAGTAACACCATACTTCCCATCATCACCCATCTCGATATGCATCTAGAGATCTTTCTCCTCCAGGTCACTGAATAACTCTTTGTCACCAATCATGTGGAATGAAGATCCATTGTCTATGTACCATACACTTCCCATCATTGATGACATCGTGCATTCAATGAGGGAAAAGTCTAATTCAAAGTTAGAGGCCAAAGCCTCACCCGCTGCTCCCCCTGAGGACTTCTTGAGTGGACAATTTGTAGCAAAATGGCCCAGCTCATGAAAATGAAAGAAATTAACTTTCGTCATTTCTTTCTTCTTACCTCCATGATAAGAATCCGATTTGGAATGGGAAGCTTTCCCTTTTTCCTCCTTCACCTTAATCACTAATGCACAGTTCTCTTCATCATCAGTCTTTAATGAAGATCCATCCCTGGTGTTCCTCCTGATCTCCTCTTGCATCAAATTTGACCATAGTCGTTCCCAAACTAGAAACTTCTTCCGACCATTGACAGAGTCCTGATAACTATGCCAACTCTTTGGGAGTCCTAGAAGAGAAAGACTCACCATATCATCCTCAGCAATGGTGATTCCAACACTTCCAAGTTCATCACGACATTGAGTGAACTTGGTCAAGTATTTTGGAATAGTATTTCCTTTCTCAATTTTGATTTTTCAAAGTTTTTCCTTCAGTGCCAATTTCATTTGGTCACTGTTGTTCTGATACAAGTTTGTCAATGATTTTGACATAGCATACATAGTTTCCTTTCCATGGAGACTCAAGACAATGTGGTCCCGAACTCCCTCAAGGATTATCTTCCTTGCCTTCACCACACACTTCTTCCATTTGGCCAAATTATGTGCATTT
>APFE030620788.1:70754-89296 GCA_000404065.3 Pinus taeda | reverse complement strand
AAAAAAAAAATAAAAATAAAAAAAAGATGTCAAAATAAGCCCTCTTAAAAAGATGTGTTGATGTTGCATCAACACTTTTCAAAATCAACATGAAAGGGTGTATTCTGAATCACCATTTTTCAAAATCGAGTGATTTTTTGTTACCTCAAAATAACGGGTACTAGGTCATTTTCTCGTTTGATCGGTAACTATGTTATGCAAGAGGCATAAACAAACTCTCCAGATGATTGGAAGAGATAACCAACCGGAGGAGTACTGACACAATGACAAGGTTATGGCTCTCCTAAGTGAAACTAAAACCCATCCCGATGGAGGAAAGACTTGCTTTGAGTGCTTTTTTCAAGGGCGACACAACTAACTCTTGTTGCCATCAATTATGGAAGTAAAGTCTTGTTCCCACTCTTTTTTGCAATATATAATTTTTGTCTTTTTCACATTTAAAAAGCCTAAAAAAAAGAATAAAATAATACTTATGGTTCAGTGGAAAGAACGAGTGTCTAAATACAAATGCGCTAGTTCCTGGGAGTGGAGCATTCCTATGCTCAATGCAAGGTGACGAAACTAGTCAATGACACTCAAAGGAATGTTCTTTCCATGGGCATAAGGTGTCAAGTTGCAGAGGTTAAGTGATTGCAAGGTTGATTTTGTAAAAAGACATGGTCAAAAAGTGGCTTATACACAAATCCAAGTGAAGCCGGCTTAAGGCCAAAAGGGACAATAGTCAACATATAATGCAGCAGTACAACTCAACATGTGGAAGCCTCTAGGCTATAAAGCCAGAAAAATAGCAATTAAGAAGAGGAATGAGGTTTCATCGCAAAGTCATGGCAGGACTAAAGAGGACTCTCGAGCCTAAGAACAAAAGTTCATGCCAAGTGACAACAAGGTACTATCTGGGGCACCCATGATAAGGTAGGCTCTACCACAAAAGTTATGACACTTCTAAGCAATGAGAAGGTCCTGCATCATATCTTGGTGGGGTCGATCCTTAGGCCAAAATGGAAAAGGAAATTAAAAATGCACAATGCAGGTGAAAAACCTAACCTATATGCCAGTTTTGAGAATCAATACCTGCTAAAGCGGATCAACCATAAAAAGGCCCAAAGGAGAAGTCTTCCAAGTTCTGTAGACATAATTAGGAACACTAGAGAAGTTAATACATCCCATATATAAAGTTCAGATAAATCTTGTGCTATAGAATACAAAACTTGAAAATTCATACCTTATATGTACAATATGGTACAAGGAACCACGTAGCCTTGCGAATTATGCATAATAGTTCTTCAAGACAAGCCCCTTGCGGGGCTCAGACCAAGGACTCCTTTGCTAGTTAAAACTCATGACTTCAAAAATTTCCTCTTGTGAAGGCAACTCAACTTCCAAGAAATCGTGAGAACTAGAAGGATCAAAGGAGGGAATTAAGGGGTCCCATGTCCCCATAGGAGAAATCACTCAGTTAACTATCGGGACCAAGTCCCCAGAAGGAAAATAATATGAGAAGATTTTTCGGCGTAAATCACATTATGAAATATTTGTCAACGTGTTTCGAACCAACGAGTGTGGTTCATTGTCAGGACGAGTTGAAGAATCAGATCATGGTTGCATGTTAAATAGGGAGAGCAGATCTTCCAAGAACTAAGTTTGACTAGGAAACGACGATAAGGGACTGGACTAACGACCAAATTTGACCATGTAACGGCTAACTTTGACTAGTCAATCAGACTGGATTGGATTCAGGGATAAGGACATAGGCCAAAATTCTATTTCATACAATTAATTTAATATAATAAATTTATTCAATGAATAAATACCTATTATTAAATATATTTGGGTTCTAAATGTTTAAAAAATAATTGTTATGAAGGTAAAATAATAATTAAAAAAGAAATATTCATAAAATTGTTATTTTAACATTCAGAACCAGGAGTATATTTTAATAATAGGTATGTATTCATTGAATAAATTTATTATAATTAAATAATAGTATGAAATAGAATTTTGGTCCATGTCCTTATCCCTTAATCCAGTCCAGTCTAATTGACTAGTCAAAGTTAGTCGTTACATGGTCAAATATGGTCATTAGTCGTTACATGGTCAAATATGGTTGTTAGTCCAATCCCTTATAGTTGTTTCCTAGTCAAACTTAGCTGTTGGAAGATCTGCTCTCCCTATTTAACATGCAGCCATGATATGTTTCTTCAACTCGTCCTAACGATGAACCACACTCATTGGTTCGAAACGCGTCAACAAATATTTCATAATGTGATTTCCACCGAAAATCCTTCTCATACCTGATATGGATCACAAAAGCCTCAATTCAACACTTGAATCCCTGCAAGGAAAATAATAGTTCAAAGGATCCTTCTCATAAGCAATTGAACATTGAGGATACAATGCCACATAGTTCACCCGTGGCCGAGTAGAGTCTACCTGAACATTTGGAACATACCAAGGGGTATTTTGTAGTAAATTTGAATTAGGGGGTGATTATTAGATGCAAGCTAATCAATAGTGAAAATATTTCCATTATGAGGAAAATACATCACTCGAAAGAGTGAATACACCACAACATTCATAGCATAGACAAAATCATGCCCAAGTAGCATATTAAAGTCTAAAGGGAAATCAACCACCATCATATCGATTAAGACAATCTTCCCACCTAAAGTAATAGGAAATTGAAGAAGAACACCCATAGATGCACCAGGTATTTTATCATAGGCTAACAACTGACTATCAATTGCCAACAACTTTGGAGAGCCCAAAGCTTCCAATTCAAGGAAGATATAATACTTGCAAAGGATCCTTCATCCAACATACATTGATAGACATTTGTGGAATTAACTCTAACCCTTATTTGGAAAGGTGCAGCAGAAGGAAGACAAGGCTCGACAAGATTATCCCAATCAAAGGATACCCTCCTAGAACTTAGAGGGGGTACACTCGAAGAGACAAAAATTCCCCCTAAACTAGAAGAATCTATACTAGAAATCAAGAAGACTCTATCATTAGGCACTTCACCCCCCAAAAGAGGAGTGGAATCAAGACAGATATTGCACTGGCTCGACCACTTCATCAACCAATGCTTGATTAGATTGTTGAGAAACCAAAACAGATTCAGGAGTAGAAGAACCGTCAGACTCAAACCATAACCTTTGTACCACTGAAATACTAGGGCACAAATGAGTAGGATGGTCTCCCTTACATAGCTTACAAGAGAACTTTGGTTTAAATCTTCTACGCCTAGGTTTCTGATCAACATCCATTCTGCTAACATGACTTGTAGTGGTTGGTGGAGAGTCCCCAACATGACTCGCAGAGGTTAGTGACTCTTTCCCAAGATAGATAGGGCTTGTGCCCCCAGTCCTACTCACAGAAGCAGGTGAGTCAACATAAATATGACTCATAGAGGTAGGTGACCCATTGCTAGTATGACTTGCAGTGACTAGACTTATGCCCCCAGCATGACTTGCAGCGGTTGAAAGCTCATATCCAACATGACTTGCAGGGGTTGGTGATGATTCATGGATAGAACTATTCTTCTTCTTCTTCCTCCTCTTTCTCTTCTTTTTAGATCTTTTATTACAAGAGGGAGGAGAAAGAGGAATCATAGATTTCTCTTTTGAAGAAGATGAACAATTAACACCCATTTGATGCCCTCGAAATAAAGCATTCATCTGAGAAGCTTCAAGAACATTTGGATTCGGAGTGGACCACAGCCAAACTGGTAGTCCAACATTCAATCCAGGAATATTCAAAGTGGCCATCAAGGGGGTACCAACGTTTCCAAAGAAAAGAAAAACAAAAGGATCCCCTTTTGGGAGGGTCCCTTGGTTGGTCTCCACCGAAATATTGGTCATACCCAACTTATATGCAGATCCTTCCCTTACAAGATCGTACACATGACTTTCCAGTGAAGATAGATGTGCAATCAAACCTTTGCCCTTAAGGAGACAACTCTACAACTTTCAAAAGAAAGATCAAAAGCCTTTCAATACCATTCGAGTGGTTGGTCAGCCACTCAGAATCTAAGGTCCAAAAGTTACAGGAAAAATCCACCTAAAGCCAACTAAATAAAAATAGCAAAGATAACTCCATTATAAAGTCCCTAAATATCCAACCAATCAAGAAACTTCCAAGTATTTATGCTCCGGGTGATGAGGAAAATACAAGAAAGTGAAGTAAAGGACCTTCCGAAGATAGTTTTGGATAATTACGACCCAAACGTACCAGATAAGGTAACACAAATAGTTACGTTGACCCCTAGACAAAATCCTTTGCCAGTGCAAGTACCCAAGCTTCGCAAGGGAACCCTCCAGAATTACTAATGAGAGTGATACAACGTCTACCTCAGGTACCACGGGTATTCCCCCCTGCAGTCATTTGTGTAGTCCCTAGGAATGGAAACTAAGGTCATCGATTCGTATCGGAAGCCTAAAGGAACAGTCTTTGGTTGGGATCCAAGAAGTAGGAGAGGGGGTACCTCTCTTCCCTACCTTCACTCACCCTCGTGCTTAACTCCCATAAGAGAAGAGCTTTCCCTGACAACTTAACGACACTAGATTTCACTATTTTAATCAAATTCTATGTTTAAATTTAGAGTGGCTTTGGAGGGTTAACTCTCCACACACCTATTCCAAGGCCCTAAATGACCTAGGCTAGTTGATATAACTATGAAAAATCAAAAAAATCTAATTCATTTTAATTTTAGCTCTTGATTTTAATGGTTATTCTTAAGTCAAGGGTAAAATGGAAGCGTAACTTATGATGTTATTGACGCAAAAAGAAATCAATAGAAAACTTGGCTACATGCATATGCACATCTTTTTTCTTCGGTGAAATGGATTTCTACAAAAGGTCCAACGAACAAACTAAGAAAGAAAAAAATTATTTTCTTTTTCAAAACACACGCTCACACACTCAAAATCTACAAAAAGACTAAAAATGCTTACAATGCATCTATCCTAATGCAAACTAAAAATGCTTAATGCAAGATTCCAATTATTGCTCTTAAAGCAATCAAATGTGTTTCTCAAAGAGATCAAGAGACCAAAACTTGACAAAAATGAGGAACAAATTCAATCAAAAAAATTTCCCCAAAATCAAGAAAAATCAACCTAATGGTTTAAAGACTTCATTGTTGCTCAAAAATGATAAGAAGACCAAAAAGAAAACCAAAAAGAAAAAGAAAGGCAACAAAAAGATGTTTTTGTATTCTTTCCTTTTAAGGGCACAAAGAGTTCTTAAGAAAATAAAAGCTACTAAAGACTTCAAGATCAAATTCGAGCATAAAGAACCTCAAATTTCACAAGCCATAGGAATCATTAACATCATAAGACTTAAAGTGAAAATAGGCTGCAAAACCAAACAAACTGATCCGAATAGCAGCATACAAACTCCAGCAAACAAGAAAGATTTCAAGAAGACCAAGAAAAACTTTCCAATATTGCTAGAAGGACTTTGTCAAAAACCAAGAAAAACCCAAAGATATCAACTTTCAAGAAAGCAAGGCAAAGAAATGTAAAAGTTGGGTTATTAGTGGATTGAGACCAATTCCATGTTCCAAAAGCTCAGAACAGCCAAGAACTTCACTGAGAAGCCTTGAACCCAAACAAAAACTAATACTTCACCAAAAATCAAACCCTAGGTTGACTAGGTTCTCCATAAAGAGAGATAGGAAACTGAAAATCTACAAGAAATAAGACTCTCCCAGACAATCAATGACTAAACGGAAGCAATAAAAACAGGGAAAACCCTTTACTGGACTCAAGATCTAAAAAATCCATTCAAAACCAAATATACATGACTATGCAGTGATAGACTTGCGTGTATAGGTGACTGTACTCAAGGAAACTCGTGTATATGCTTGTTTCTTTGGACAAAAACGTGTGTGTACGCGACTATGTGAATTAAAAACCACATATACAAAAGCCAGCAAAGAAAAAATAAAAATTCAGGCCTGATCCAGAAGATCGGACTTTTTGCCCAAATTGCAAACAAGTCAAAGATACTGGAAAAACCAAGAAACCAAACAAGAAGGCCCAGATCAAGAGAGAAACAAACCAAACAAGGAAATACAAAAATGTATCCCTAGTAGAGTTTCCAATTCTGTTACGGGGAAAAACAACCTAGGGTCTAGGTTGAGAACCCCAACAGATCGAAGGGCATACACCAACAAGAAGTAAGCAAACAAGTAGTCCTAATGCTTAAACTACTAAAGTGGGATGAAGAGATAGTGCCCGTATGTCCTACGTTTGAGGATGTTCCCATAGGGTCCAAACCCTCTGCTTCCTCCAATGCTTCAAAACATGCAACTCATTCTAGAAAAGCATATAGACTAGCAGTGGTTCAAAGCATGTTCAAGATATGAATGTTAGATCATACAAGCATATAGATATAAAACATGAGGTCATACATAATTAGATCATAACATGAATTAAAGCATAAAGATCATAACATCAGGAACATGACAAAGCTTCTTTATTGATGTCTACAAAGAAATCTAGAAAAACAAAACATGATTCAACCATGGCTCCAAGCGAAACCTTCATCTAGATCTGTCCAACCCAAGCCTCAACAATCCTCTTTCAAATGCATCACATAGATGCCATATAAAGGAGATGGACATCTCTATGAGGAAACAAGGGTTTCCTATAGCTAGGAGTGTAGGAGGCACAAGGATAAATCACACTTGATCAGGGACCAATTGGATATAATATCAATATCCTATCTTTCTCTCCCCCCTTAGGCCTTCCCATGAGGTGTATTTATATCACCCCAAAACAATTGTTTCAGTTGGGATACACTTAGGCCATAGGCTCATGTAGGTGGGCTTTTGGTGTAACCTGTAAACCCCACCCATAAAATAGGGATTTTATATTTTTTTAATATTTCAAATTATATATGTGAATTGGGTATAGATGGACCCGCATGTGTATGCACTTTTTGAAGGGTAGAGTCGCATATGAAATTTAAAACAATGTTTGTTAGTAAATGGACCAATTCTGAAGGGAAGGGGCTACTCAAGGCCATGACTCATAGCATCAAGTATATAAGGGCGATAAATGATGCTATAATAGTCTTGGTCACAAAATATTTCAGATCTGTCTTAGGAACGTGTCATAGTAACTTCAAAATTGTCTCAACCGCAAAAGACTTCAAATTTGTTCCAATAAATTTAGGTTTTTCTCAGCCACAAAATACTTTGAATCTGTATTTCTGCATCAAAATGGATGCTCCAATAATGCTAGGTTTTCTGCATCCAAGTTGGCCAAGATTCTCACTTTAGGATGGTCAAGTCCTTTCTTCCAATAAGGTCGAGACTTGGTTTCAAGATGCAACAATGAAGGTCTTATTCCAAGCAGGATAATTAAAATAAAATTTTAATCTAGTAGTAAAACCTTAGGTTCAAACCCTTTATCTTATGTTCCTTGGTCAAGAGATATCTCTTTTCACTTGCTACCACAGAAAAAATTCATTGGCCTCTAATTGCTTCATAACTTTGCTCAGATTTATATTTCTTCATTCAAGTTATACTTCACTTAGATTAGATATATGTATCCTATGTGGTTTTTCAATTAGGTAAGAAAATGAGAAGTGTTATTCTTATTTATACATGATATATCTTTGAACTGTCACATCCATTTGGGGAGGGTCGATATGTGTATTTGAAAATACGTGTTTAGAGTTGAGCTGACCTTAGAGCCGATTTGTAATTTTGACCAAACCAATCAAGTGCCAAATATGTTCAGGAAGTGGCAGAGAGTGAGCATTTTTCATTGTGTGTTGTCACAACATCCAAACATCATATACTCACACATCCTTGTTATCTCTTATCTCTTAGAAACCTCACAAGGTATCGAAATTTTTACTTGTTTGATCGACCTTGCATCATTCTCCAAGAGGGGAGTGCGCCTTTTGCAAAGATAGCTTTGTACTCTCAAATTTTTGTTTTCAAACTTTGTTGGTGATTTTGTGATAACATATATGATAACCTTTAACCAACTCCTTCTAATGAAGAAAACCACAAGGGACTACAAACATCATGCTCCTTGCCAATATAATATTACTTCTTGTGATTAAATCATTGAACTTACTTTTCCAAGAACCTCTGCAACTAAAAAATTTTCCTCCATTAGCAACACGTTCTCCAGGTCTATAAAGGTAATTTTTGTGAATTTCTTCTTCAATTGCTAAATAAGGGCATCCCTGCATATCTATTGTTGAGTCTTGGATATTATCACAGAGCTCTCTTTCGTGCACATATGTCACACTGGTGACTAATTTACTTTGTCTTCTCCACATTCTATTCCATTTATTACATGCAGAGCGCTCAATTCTATGTGTATAATAGAATTGTCACGCTTTTGTATAATAGAATTCACGGTTCTTGGCAGCCTTTTGAATCAACCCTAGTAAAGAGAAAATGTCTTGAATGCAATTATTGAGGTATATCAAATCATACCATAGATCTTTACCATCAATGATAAATACTTCAACTATACGGGAGTCATTATATTAACTAATGGACATAGGATGAAGCCTTCTGACGGTACTTCGACTACATCATGGAGCAAAATAATCACAATAGAATCTAGCGGGCATGTGAACTCTAAAGGGATGCGATGGAATTATAATAGAGAAGGACGAGAATGGAATTTTCACAGATTGTATGACATCAAGAGATCATAGAGTGATATTAGGACAGGACAATTTGTTAATGTTGCAATTATGATATTGGGTGGTGTTTGTGAAAAGAAAGACGTTATAAAGATGGAAATACACCCGATCTAACGCTATGCAACTGAAAGGAAATATTTGGTTGATGTCACAGGGAAATAAAGCAGTATTGGAACTCTTCTAAGCATGTCGAAGGTGACCAAGGCAATGTTACCATCCAAAATGGTGTGAGAACATGTGTGGAAACCCATAATCTAGCAAGTAATGGAGGCCCAAGCAAGTCAAGCTTTGACTTTGCGAGAAAAATAGACAATGGGTAGTGAAGAGGTAGCAAGGGAGGCTCCAAACACTAGTGAAGAAGGAAAAGAAGGCCGTGGCCCAAAACAAAGCAATCTAGAGATTAAGAGTGGATTTGGGACTATGAATGCCACTAGCATGTAGACATAGAAGCCATGGAGCAAGGAAACAATTTGCCACAAACCCAAGAAGAAAACAAGTAGGAGTGATAAACAATGTTTTGAATTATGTTTTGTTCTAGCCTTTTGTCTTACTAGTATTCTATAGGCTTTACAAAAGTAGAAGAGTAGGTAAAAGTAAAAAAAAAGTATGGGCTTAGGACAATATTATCATATAACCCAATTTTGTAAGATTGCTATTTTGAACTATGTTTGCTTCAAATGGATTGTCTTCTTGGTCTTCAAATCACTTTTTCAAATATAAATATAAATAATCGTACTTGTGATAAAAAAATAAAAATAAAAAACATTTGACTGAATATTGAACACAGCTTGAATTTTATAGTATTTTTTTCCAATTATTGAAATATAGTTTGAATTTGATAAATTGCCTTATTTATTTTTAAACCTAGTAAAGTATTTTGTTTTTTATTATTGAACATAATTTGATTTGAGTATAATAAATGTTTCGCAAATAATTTGAATTTATAAAATAATCATTTTTGGAGTGATAATAATGAAATCCTTCTTTATCATTTGTTTTTTTAAATAATATTAAAGACACCTCTCTTTAAAATTCACAAACTTTAATTCTTAATAAATTAGAATATTATTTAATTGTAGCAATATTGTTAATATATACTATGATGATGATTAGCATTTACTAAAACCAAAGGGGTGTATTAGACCTTAAGAAAGTAAGAGATTAATTGTGACTCTTTAATATTTTATTTCTATAATAAATAAAAAATGTGACTCTTTAATATTTTATTTCTACGATCAAAAATAAGGGAAATAAGTGCTCCAAGATCATTATAGTTTTATTGACTTAGCAAGTCAATAAAGTTGGTAGTGTGGGAAATGTTTTGGAAATGAGAGGCGCTGTGAATAAGAGTCGAGCAATCCAAGAGAAAGTGTATTCATCTTCAAACCTCTTAGAATCGCAAAGGTGATGGGTTCTTTCGTCCCAAAGTGTTTTGGGAATAGACCAACACTCGGTGTCACTTTGAAGCTCATGAGAATTAGTTTTTAACTTTGCAATATTCATTTTGTTCTTAGCACTGGTCAAGACGGAAATATAATTAGGGTTAGTAAGAGTGGGGTTAAACACCTCCTTATAAGACCTTAGCTTCATTTTTCCCTCTACCTCATTATCATCCCACAACTTATCCTTAAATTTGGAGGTAATAGTAATTTTAATATTGTCCTTATTCTCCAATATGATCTCTTTCTTTACCCCCCAATGGTTGAGCCAACACTGGGCATCGTTATGCCATCCCCACTTGAGTCAAAGGTGGGGTTTTGGCTAGAGTTAGAAGCAATTTTGGGGAACCTTTTGGCTTCCATATTGTAAAGCTTCTTATAAATCACATACATAAACATAGCCATGCTTTCAATGAGGGGAAGGCTAGCTTCAATCAAGAGGATATGATAGGAAGTATTTCCTTTAATCTTGAGGTTGTAGGTTATAAATTGTTTTTGGATCAACTCGATCTTCCTCCACGATTCTCTAGATATACTGCAACTCCAAACCTCATAGCCATATAAAATAACAAGGATGACAAGAGTCTCAAAGAAAAACTTTCTTTTACTCCAAATCCAAAGATCACTCAACTTACAATTGTTTTCAAGCTCATAATAAGTTTTCCATTCTCCAATAATTCTTTTCTGAATGTTGTAATTCTAGTTGAGATTATGATGAATGCCAATGCCGAATTATATATATGATGAAACTTGTTGCAAGTAATCGTTATCATAAATGAAATTATCGTGGTTGATCTTTTTAAATTTAATTATCATGACTATGACTTTAGTCTTGTCAATATTAATAGTGATATCCATCTTGGAATAGTAATCATGAAAGACCTTAAATTTCATCAATACATTTGATCCTTTATAATGGAAAATAAAAATATACTATATATCTTATCTAAATTAAAATATAAAATATAAATTTACACATGGTTGATATCTATAACGGGTGTTAACATGTTTTGTAAGAAAATTGTTAATATACTTATACTAATAATAAAGAAAAAATGTTTTGTAAAAAAATTGTTAACATACTTATATTAATAATAAAGAATAATATTAATTGATATACACTTTTAAAAAAAGGTTAATAAATTAGGCGTTATAATAAGGTCTCTAAATAAAGAAGACAAAACATTTAATAATTATTTCTAACAATTTTTTATTGCAATGTGAGAAAGTAAGACAGTAAGTGGTAAAAATCCCACGGCTAGATTCCATAGAGTTAATGCAACCAACCACATTAAAAAACAATAACTTTAAAAACATTACATTATTCTTAGCTTCAACATACAACTTACACATCCAACTACCATACTCTTGGCTTCTTCCATGTCACATTAATCCTCAAAACTCAAAATTACCAAAGGTAACAACAGGTTCTAGGCAAAAATACACCGAAGCCTAGAATTTGAAAATCTTGACCCCGGATCAAGGTTTTGTCCCTTCTTTAGAAGGTACAGTCCTGAAAGGGAAAAACCCTAATAGATAACAAAAATTCAAGAGAGGGAGTTTAAAGATAAGAACATGATCACAATTCGGCATCAACACCAACATTGATTTGTTTCCCAATTCCTTCCCCTACAACGCCAAGATGAAGATAGGGACGCCGCAAATGATGTATTTGAGAACGACTATATGCTACTTTGATTTGAAATTAAAAATATATTGAAATACTTTTAACATCATGTATTAGGCAAATAATATTCTCTAGATATCAAATCTTGTCCATTCAATTTTTTTAAAAATCAAAATTCCTCAAACCCAATTCCAATGTAAACCACCCCTATGGCATAATTATACACATGAATAATTTATAATAAAATAAAATAAATATAAACCAATTTACCAAAGCCAACATAAAATATACATATAAATATATAAATTGCATAATTATACAAATGAATAATTTATAATAAAATAAAATAAATATAAACCAATTTCCCAAATCCAACATAAAATATGCATATAAATATATAAATTAAAATATACAAAAGTATGCCCTCATAGGGTGTAGAATAGACGTTGATGGGGTGTATTGTTAAGTCATTCTGTGATGTGAAGCTCATCGGTGTAGAATAGGTGTTGATGAGGTGTATTGTTAAGTCATTATGTGATGTGAAGGTCGTCAGTTTGAAACTTTGTGGGCAAAAATTCGGCCATGTTAAGGGCTAGTGTGGCCCAGACCAGTTGCAATCCTTGAGTGATTTTGACAACTTAGATGTCCCGGGTCACGGTTTTTGAAGTCGCAGGTCAAACTATAGGTATGAGAAGTGAACAAAACAAGAAAGAAATGAAACTGAATGGAAACTGAATACAACCACACAAGTAAAACACTCAAGATTTATGTGGTAAAACCCTAATAGGATGTCAAGGAAACATACACGGGGCAAGGGATTGGAATCTCTATTCAATCAATGAATGATCCTCCTTACAATAGTTTGGGTATTCATCAATTTTATATATGAGCCTCCTCAGTTACATGACTACTGATTCAGTATAAAACTAACTTGTCAATAACTAATATGATTTACCCAAATTTACATTAATTAGTTGTCAATTACCAACAAACTCCACCTTGACAACAATTTTCCTAATCCCTTGCCCATGCCCATTCATCATCTTTTCTGTAAGCCGAGAGAAGCTAAACACCATCGCAGCTTCTCTATTGTAACTGGCTTTGTGAATATGTCTGCACAATTCTCTCGTGTATGGACCTTTTGAAGAGCTACTTTTCTGCCATCGATCACATGTCTCAGGAAATGATCCTTACATCAATGTGCTTGGTTCTGTTGTGATAAGAAAGATTTGTAGCCAAGTGAATAGCACTTTGACTGTCACAAAGTACATTCACAAAGTAAATAAACAAATTAATTAATTAATTAATTAAATAATAATTAATTAATTAATTAATTAAAAATAAATAAATAAATAATAAAAATAAAAATTTGAATATTAACAAACTAATTGGATAATGGCCGACCTAATTTATTAGATTAATTCTTTCATAGCCTATACATATACCCTAAAATATAGCTCATGGATACATCATTAATATCTTTAAAATATCTATTGATGCATCCCCCGATGATGGACTCACTTGGTAGTCCTAAACATTGGGTTCATAAAACTCTATTATAGGTCATTCATCCTCTATCTAAAATTATTCTCACCTGTATGGATTCATTATTTAACCACATTCACTTTCTCCTGCGTGCTTCCATTTCATCAAGTAGACCCTTTAACCAAATTGCTTCTTTACTAGCATCTGAAGCAGTTATATATTCTGCTTCAGTAGTGGAAAACACAATTCGTTCTTGAAGCTTTGACATCCAACTAATTGCTCCACCTGCAAGAGTAAAGACATAACCTATAGTAGATCTTCTTTTTTCCAAATCACCTGCATAATCAGCATCTACATATCCGCAGACTGATCCTTCTGTTGGAAATAATACTGAGAGGGGGGGTGAATCAGTATTAGCGATTCAATATTTCATTTCCATAAACAGATTTATATATGCTACTTCTGTTAATGAAACCTGTGTGTATACACAACTATGTTTAGAGAAACTAGCGTATACCTTGCAATTTTATAATTTAATTCGTTGATCTTTAATGTGTGTATCAGAACCATATAACCAGTAATCAGATGCAGTAAACAGAACAAGCAATCACACACATGAACACAACATATAAGGTGGAAACCCAATGTGGGTGAAAACCACCAACTACAATCTTCTCAATCTTTCTTTAATAAGAAACATCTTTTCCAAATTTTGCGCTAGTGCAGCCTTATAACAGTATGCAGGCTTCTACCTACAGAAGGCTACAACCTTCTCTCATTGTCCAGCTTTTCCTAGAAGGGAGTTACAACCCCCTTAGCTCTTGTACTAGCTGATGTGTTTACTAGTATGTAGGTGCTGACCTATAGAAGGCTACAACCTTCTCTTTTCTTCCAAGGACCACATTTCATAAATTTTCAGACTGGATCCATCAATAACATCAATCAAACATCAAATATATGTGCATCAATCAATCTCCTTTGCACCAACCAAAACTAAATCAATCAATGTTGTAACCAAAACACAATAACAGTAACCCGAACCCAATTTAGAACCCAAAACACTGCAACAACAAACAAAAGTAGCTAAAACATATTTTAGGAGACGTACACTACTTCAATGTGTCGAACCTGCATTCATATGCTGTTATCTGAAGGCAGAATTGTGTATACGCTGTTTTTAAATGCCGAACCAGCGTGTATACACGCCTTTGCTATACTAAACTTGCGTACAAATATGTAAAAGATTATTCAACCTTTACAACTATTCAGACACCAGTTATACCCAGATCATCATATTTACAAAATATGACATGCGCCAAATATAAAAGATCAAAACCACACAAAGAAACTTCTCTTCAAGCCTAAAGATCTTGACCCATCAATAGAACTTATCCTTCTTCAAGCACTCAGGTTCCTCCTTGATTCAGATCCAGCTATGCACCATAACCCAATGACCAGTATTTTAGATCTTGCTCTTCATTAGATATTCAATACTTGAGTGTCTTTGCCTAATGATATTCTCCTCCTTTTATAGTCTTAGGCCTTACTCAATACCATGGTCCAAAACCACTTTAGAATCAATACCTTGGACCAAATACCTGGGGTCAATACTTCAGACAAGATACCTTGGACCAATACCATGGGTCAAAATACCAAGGACCAAATAACATGGACCAAAACCAAGTTTTCCAACATGTACGTGCTTTTCTTGCATAAAAGTGCATGTATACACATACACGCCTTTTGGTCTGCGAACCCGCGTGTATACACGGTTTGGTCAAGGAGAACCTGCGTATACCTCTTTTTCCTTCATTCTGTGATCTTGAACTATGATCTGTTATCTTAGTGAGTTGCCATCAAGGACAACACCTGTGTCGTAGCGCAAAACCTGTTTTATAATGCCAACAATCTCCCCCTTTGGACTTGATGGCAACCCCAATTCATTCTCCCCCTTTGTCATTAAGGGCAAAGGGTTATGTTCCCCCTCAGCACATGTTGAATTCTCTGATATGCTGAAGTGAGTTATTCATGCTCCCCCTGACAGTAAGCAAGGTCTGCAAAAAGATGTTCTACAAGAAGAACATGACTCTATACATCATAAATTACCTTTCTATCGCCAAAGACTCATACATACATCCATCTCCCAACCAAGTGGGGATATACCAATATTTACTCATCCACCCAACCAAGTGGGGATACATCAAAATTTTATACATGATAAAACAAGAACATTACATCATCCATCCCAGGCACAGTGGGGAAACAAAATAGGTCATTACATGACCTTGATAATAAAAGTTATACATAACATAGAGACAAGACTATGATAGTCACCAGCAACTATTATCAGCAGCATCTGTCAATCACCATCCAGACTAGCAACCATGATCTCCCTCTACACCTATTCCACCTAAATCAAAAACAACTGTGAAATCGTACCAAGATCTTCTAAGGTAATGCCAACAATGATAATGCATTACTAGAAGTATATGCTCCCCCTGAACCTGTGCCAGATGATCACTGTTAGACCCATATCAGACTCTTTTCATCCTAAGTCTGACCCACTGATATTCTTCAAACCAACATATACGCGACTGTATCCACAAAAAGCAGTGTATGTACGCAGATACACTTTATGAAACTCACGTACGACCACTGTTCTCTAAAACAGATAAGTGTCAATAGAAAGATGATGCATCAACTACTCCCAACTTCTGTCTGAGGTATTCAAATGTCTCTCTGGGCAGTGGTTTGGTGAATATATCAGCACGTGTCCCTTGGAGGGAACATACTCCAACTTGACCTTTTGTTCAAGCACTTGTTCCCGCAAAAAATGATATTTGATAGGTATGTGTTTGGTCTTGGAATGCATGACTGGATTGATCTGAAATTGAAACTACTTGTAAATGGTTTGCAAGGTATTCAATTCAGTAATAAACATGTTTAAAAGATTCCCATGTCTTGCAGTAAAGAAACAAATGAAATTTTCAGCTGTTCATGGTCCATTTAAGCATAGCAGAATTATTTCCTTTTACTGTTTAACACATTAAAACGAATTTGTTCTGCAAAATAAATCAACCACAGATGCAAAAGAAGTTGATGAAGCAGTTCACCCCTCCTGGGCTACGTCTGCTGGGTCCAAGGCTCCCAAATGGGCCTATCCTCGTTTTAATTAAATGCTCAAAATGAATATACAGCTGAATAGAAGTATCTACAGGTGGAATAGACTGTAAAAATGGATTCAGAATACTTGAACCCTTCAAGATTGACTGTTGGTTCACCTCCAATGGATACCTGCAACCCTATACAGTTCTCACAATATTGGGCCCTAGTGGCTCCTGGAACTTCCACGGCTCCAAAACCTCTGCAAATGACCTTAGAATGCTATAAGACCTGTGCCAATGGCTTCAAAAGGTCGAAAATACCCAAAATCAAAAACAAAATCGTCCAAAACCGCCTTTCCTAGCCAAAGTTATGGCTATTTACTCCCAACTGCCAGTTTCCCCTACAAAAACTCCAGCTAACTGTAGTTAGTGTCCAGCTAACCCCAACATTTTGGAAATTCCACCAATTTTGGAGCACTCCTCTAGTTCCGCTGCTAAACTGCCGGTTACGGTTGGCTTTAACTACAGTTACATTTATGGTGCATGTGAACGGTGGTTGATTGGACGAGCGGTTTAGGGATAAAGCCCACGGTTCAAGGGCGGAGGTCGCATGAAATGAGGGTTAGCCGTTAGGGGCTGACCCCCTTAGGGCCCCGCCCAAACCAAATTTCAAATTATTATATAGTTTTCTCCGCCCATATAACAAGGAGTTCCTCCATAGCCTAACGGTAAGGCGTGGGAATGATAGAACACAGGTCGTGTGTTCAAACCACAATCCGACCAAATTTTTAAAAGAAACGCACATACCCTTGCTTACGTCACCTTGGGCCACATGGCGGCTTCTGAGCTTGCCACGTGGCAGCTTCTGATTGGTCTGCCCAAAAGGAATATTCTATGGAATATTCTTTTTTTTTAATTTTTTTTTTTAAATTCAAAAATTAAGGGTTATTGGGCGATTTTGTTTTTGACATAACTTTCACATACGGTGACTGTTTTTCGAACTGTTTACGGCGCCGGAATCAGGAGGACGAGCTCTATCCATTCGTTTAAGTTTGAGCTAGTTCTGAGCACTTTCATTTTTGAGCATTTTACGACACTTGGGACATGAGCCCCTGATCATGCCTCCCCATTGGGAAGCTTTTGGACCCCAAAAGCCTCCAACTACCTGTTAAAGAGGTGAGGGTACAATTCCCTCACTCTGTCCACCTCCATCCACTTTGCCTTGTTCGGTTTTCTTCCTTTGAAACCAACCCGAACATAATCTACATTGCCCCTCCTTGAAGTGCGTGTCCTTCTGTCAAGGATTGTATCTTCTTTCATCTCATCTAAGAATTCTGAAGAGAAATCTTCTATAGATGGCAGCTGAAGAGCGCTTTCATGATCAGCAACCAAAGGAGGTTCATACAAACGTAAGTTCTCCACATTAACAATAGAATACATTTGCATGTAGGAAGGCAAATCTAATTGAAAAGCATTATTTCCAACCTTCTTGAGGATTTTGAATGGACCATAACGAATAGGATTCAGCTTTTTACCTTCTCCTTGCATCCTTTCCTTACTAATATATAGCCATACCTCATCCCCTTCTTGAAACTTGTGATCGACTCTATGCTTGTCGTGTCTTTCCTTGTACTTGCCTTGACTCTTCTCAAGATGTTCTTGAATTTGCTGATGTATTTGCTAAATTCTTTCAATGAATGAACGAGCTTTGTCAATATCACTATGTCCCTCAATGACAACATCTTTCTCAAGAATGAAATCAAGAGGTTATTTTGGCAAGTAACCAAAACAAGCTTCAAACGGTGAGGTGTTTGTGGAAGAGTGCTTGGCACGGTTGTAAGCATGTTGTATGTAGTGCAAATGTTCATCCCAAAGCTTGGGATGCCTGCTGCAATATCCTCTCAAGAGGTGCACAATGGTTCTGTTCACAACTTCAGTTTGTCCATCTGTTTGCAGATGGAAAGCAGTACTTTTCTTCAACTTTGTGTCCATCATCTCCCATAGATTGGACCAAAAATTCCCCACAAATCTGGAATCCCTGTCACTAATAATGGAAGTAGGAAAACCAAAGTGAATCCATACATGATGAAAAAATAATTCAGCAATTTGTTCAGCAGTTATAGTTTTCTTACAAGGCATAAGTATACACAATTTGCTGAAACGATCAACTACTACATATAAATAATCATGCTGCTTTCTAGATTTTGG
>APFE030620788.1:19608-48852 GCA_000404065.3 Pinus taeda | reverse complement strand
GATGCAATGGTCACTTGTGCCTCTTAGATATTGAATCAACCATTTCACTGCTCGCCAATGTTCTTCACCTAGATTTGCCATGAACCTGCTGACAACTCCAATTGCATGTGAAATGTCAGGTCTTGTATATACCATAGCATACATTAAGTTCCCTACAACATTTGCATATGGTACATGAGACATATACTGCTTTTCTTCATCAGTTCTAGGACTCAAAACCGAAGAAAGCTTAAAATGGGAAGCTAATGGAACATTAACAAGTTTCACATTGTTCATACAGAACTTTTCAAGTACTCTCTCCACATACTTTTGCTGTGATAACCAAGATATGTTTTGTTGCTCCAAGATCCTTCATATCAAACATCCTAGAGAGCTGAGCCTTTAACCTGTTGATCTCTTCCATTCTTTTGCTTGCAATAAGCATATCGTCAACATATAAAGCTAAGATAATGAATATACCATTGAAACTTTTGAAGTATACACAATGATCATACTCACTTCTAATAAAGTTCTGGATCACCATGAAGGAGTCAAACTTCTTGTACCATTGTTTGGGAGACTGCCTTAGACCATACAATGGTTTCCTAAGCTTGCAAACTAATCTTCTGCTGCGACCTTGTACAAAACCTTCTAGTTGTTCCATATATAACTCTTCATTCAAATCACCATGTAGAAAAATTGTTTTAACATCTAACCATTCTAACTCAAGGTTAAGTAATGTATTTAGTGCCAACACAGTACGAATAGAAACAAGTTTTACAATTGGTGAAAAAATCTCATGAAAGTCGATACCTTCAACATGAGAATACCCTTTTGCTACTAGTCTTGCCTTATACCTTTCGATACTTCCATCAACTTTTCATTTCAGTTTGAAGACCTATTTCTGTCCAACAACACTTCTCCCTTCAGAAATTTCTACAAGATCCAAAGTATTGTTCTTGGCTAAGGAATCCATTTCTTCTTCCATAGTCGTTTTCCATTTTTCGTTATTTGTATCATCTACTGCTTCCTGATAATCAAAGCAAAAGATGAAGCAGGATCTTCATACCTTTTGGGAGTTCTTCTTTCCCTTTTAGAACTTCTTAGAGTGACTGGTTGCTGAACTGGTTCAGAAAATTCAACAGTTCCTTTTGTATTTGGGAGTTCTTCTTTCCCTTTTAGAACTTCTTAGAGTGACTGGTTGCTGAACTGATTCAGAAAATTCAACAGTTCCTTTTGTATCTTCAATACTTTTTTCTTCAGAAGTCTTTTCTTCCTTTTGACTCTCATCGAAAGGTCTAGCCTCCAACTGAATTTGTTAACTAAATAACACGCAGTGGATATTACTTCTGCCCACAACTCCTTTTGTAAGTTAGCATTGTTGATCATGCTTCTGGCTCTTTCCATAAGAGTCTGATTCATATGTTCAGCAACACCATTTTGCTGAGGAATATAAACAGCGGTTTTGTGTCTAACAATTCCTTCATCCTTTCATTATTGTTCAAATTCTTTTGAAGTGAATTCACCACCATTGTCAGTTCTTAAACATTTAATTGATTTGTATGTTCTTTTCTCTAACATTGCTTTAAATTGTTTAAAGATATTGAATACATCAGCTATCTTTTTCAGCATAAAGACCCAAACTTTACGAGAGAAATCTTCAATAAACGTTAAAAAATATAGAGCACCTCCATATGATACAACAGGAGATGGTCCCCACAGATCAGAATGAATATTGTCTAAAATATCTTTACTATTACGATTTCCAGTTTTAAATCTCTATTTACACTTTTCCATACACAAAATGTTTACAGAAATCCAACTTCGAATATTTCGGATCAGAAAGAGATTTACGTTTCATCAGTATTTGAAGACCTTTCTCGCTCATGTGACCCAATTACTGATGTCATAGGTGCGTACCTTCTTCTTTTTCTAACACAATCGTTGCTTCACTAACCTGAGTACTTCCTTTGAGTCTGTAAAGATTTCCAACCTTTTCTGCTTTCATAACAACTAGGGCACCTTTAGAGACTTTCAGCTCTTCATTCTGACCTGTAATCTTATAACCATCTGAATCCAACACTCCCAAAGAGAACAAATTTTTCTTCAAATCAGATACATGTCTAACACTAGTTAATGTTCTAACTGTGTTATCATACATTTTAATCCTGATATTTCTCATCCCAACAGTCTGACATGATATATTATTACCCATAAACACATAACTACCATTTACATTTTCATATGAAGTAAACCACTTTTTGTGTGGACACGTGATGAGAAGCACCAGAGTCTAACAGCTAGCTTTCAAAACCCTGAGAGACATTACATACAGGTAAAGTTTCATCTATCATACATAATTCATCAGCAGATAAAACTTTGTCTATCATACCTAAATAAACCTGATTTGCGTCATTCTTCGAGTTATCAGACTCTTTTCATTTCCAACAGTCTTTCTTCAAGTGTCAAATTTTATTGAAGTGCCAACATTTTGCCTTACACTTCTTTCCCTTTCATTTAGATATAAAATACCCCCTTGTTTTTTCTCCTCTTTCCTTTGACCGTCCTCTAGTTATCATGACTTCTGATGCAGTGGTTTCAGTATTGGATTTCCTTTGTACTTCTTTAGACAAGAAAGCTCCCACAACTGATGCAAATTTCAAAGAACCAGTGGTGCTCAATGATCTGGAACTTATCAAGGACAAAGAATTAAAGGTATTACAGACTCATGTGCATGGATGTGCCTATGTTACTTTATGCAACGGATCGATAAAATTGCGAAATACACAGACACTAAAGCAGTTAGAGGAAACAAAACAGTAAAACATGTAAATACAAGAAGTTTAATAAAGAGTTCACCCAATGCTCCTGGGCTACGTCTCTTGGTCCAGCCTTCAGTGGTGGCCTCGAGCGAGACTCAGTTGAAACTTCTTACCGCTCGAAGCCCTTCCGATATCCTGCCAGTTTTCGTGTGAGACCTACCTCCGACGGAATTTGCGAATTCCGTATGGTGTTTGACTTTCCAGGTCCGATCGCTCAAGGCTTTTTCTTCTCTGAGGGGTTTTCCTGGCGAAACCTCCCCCGTTTTTCAAAAAGGCTTCTCGTTTTGTTGTTTCGTGGCAGCGCACATTACCATGGGCCAACGGTCGGCACGTTTGACCGAGGGTCCTCGTTGCTTGGCGCTGCTCACAAATTACAACTGTTCGAAGATGATTCTGATCAGCTCAGCCTTTGTAAGTCTTTGAAATTTTGGCATAAATTTTACAGAGTTATGAAAACTTAGAGAGTTCTTTAGGATCCAATTGAGATCACGGTCTTCCCATTGAAAAGTCTTTTGGACCACCAAAAGTTGGTTTTTAAGCATCAATCAAGTGAGGGTACAGATTCCTCGCTTGCCCAATTTCTATCCATTTCGCACTGCTTGGGTTTGAACCTTTGAGTCCAATTCTCAAGTACTCAACATCCCCCATGCACGTAGTTCTCACCTTCCTGTCCATAACTATATCTCCCTGCAACTCATTGAGATATTCAGGTAACAGATCATCAATAGAAGGCAATTGACTCTGCTCTTCGAGATCTTCAATTAATGAAGATTCAAATAGTCTCAAGTTGTCTTCATTAACAACTGAGTAGATGTGCATGTGCGCTGGTAAATCAAGATGAAAAGAATTCTCACCAATTTTCTCAAGTATCTTGAAAGGTCCATACCTTATTGGCTTCAGCTTCTTACATTCACCTTGCATTTTTTCTTTGTTGATATACAGCCAAACTTGATCACCAACTTGGAAACTATGCTCAATCTAATCCTTATCATGCCTTGCCTTGTACTTGACTTAGCTCTTTTCCAATTGTCCCTGTACTGCCTGGTGAATCTCTTGGATTTGTTCGATGAACTTGGTTGCCTTGTTCACATCACTGTGTCCATCAACCGCTATGTCTTTACCAAAGACAAAATCCAAGGAAAACCTTGGTGTGAAACCAAAACAGGGCTCAAAAGGAGATCTTAATGTAGAAAAATGTTTAGCTCGGTTGTAAGCATGCTGCACATAACATAAATGTTGATCCCAAAGTTTGGGATGCTTGCTGCAATAGCCTCTGCGCAACTGGACCATTGTCTTGTTGACCACTTCTGTTTGGCCATCTATTTGCAGATGAAAAGTTGTGCTCTTCTTCAATTTGGTGTCTATCAATTCCCACAAACTTGACCAAAATTTCCCAACAAATCATGTATCTCAATCAGATATAATGGAAATGAGTAATCCAAAATGAACCCATTCATGCTGAAAAAACAACTTTGCAGTTTGTTCAGCTGTAATTTGTTGTTACAAGGTATTAAAATACACATTTTGCTAAACCTATCCACAACAACATATAAATAATCATGACATTTTCAAGATTTAGGCAGTCCCCCAACGAAGTCCATAGAAACACTTTCCCGAGAATGAGAAGGAACTAGTATGGAGTGTACAAGCCTAGTTTTCTATTGCTAGGCTTACTTTTAGCACACATGGTACACCCTCTTACATATTTAGAAATTGTCTCATGCATTTTTGGCCAATAACAAGATATTTGCAGTTGTAACTGTTTTACTTACACTAGAAGTGTGTGCTTCTTGAATTATCTTTACTCTTTCTGTTTGAGGAATGCATAACTTTCCCAAATGATATAGGAGTTGGTCCTTAACATGATAATCCAATTCTTCTACATGTTTGTCATGACTTAAAGTTGCATATACATCTTTAAAATCTATATCTTGAGCACACTGTTCAATATAGTTTTCATGCAACACTGAATTATGCTTAAGTATAGTGGATGCATTTATGATTGGTCTAGACAACATATCTGCAACTTTATTGTGTATGTCCTTTTTATCTCTGATGACAAAATGAAATTGTTGTAGAAAACCCATCCACCTATAGTGTCTTGATTGTTGCAACTTAGTTTGTGAGTGCAAATATTGAAATGGTTGATGATCAGTGTGTATAACAGTCTCTTTGCCCATTAAATAGTGTTTCCACTTTTTCACTCTATACTAATGCATACAATTTTTTATCATATGTGGGATAGTTAACCACTGCAGAAATAAATGTCTCAGAATGATAACATATGGGTTTACCGTGTTGCATCAACACTACTCCCATGGCATAGTCATTGGCATCTATTTCAATCTCATATGGTCTTTGAAGATCGGGCAATGCTAGTACTGATGTTATACTAATCTTTTCTTTTAAGATGTCGAAGACTTTCTGTTGTTTTCCTCCCTACTGAAACACCTTGTTCAATCTTGTTAAAGCATGTAAGAGAGTTGCAATCAAACAAGAGTTAAAAATAAACTTTCTCCAATATTGTGCTGCTCCTAAGAAGCTTCTAACTTCTGTAGCAGATTTGGGTTTAGGCCAGTTTACAATGACTGCAATCTTAGAAGAATCTATCTTCAATTCACCACCCCCTACAATATGACCCAAATAATTCAAAAATGTTTTTTAAAATTCACATTTTGAAAGTTTAACATAAAGGTTCTCTTTTTTCAAAACATCTAGAGTCCGTTTGACATGCTTTAAATGTTCTTCCCATGTTTTACTAAATATACAATGACAAAATCATCAATAAAAGGTTTGAGTACATCATTCATTATTCTCATGAAAGTAACAGGAGCATTAGTTAAGCCAAAAGGCATAACCAACCACTCATACAATCCCTGCTTTGTTTTGAAAGCAGTCTTCCATGCATCTTGCTCTGCAACTCTAACCTAATGACAGCCACTATGCAAGTCCAACTTGGAAAAATAAACATCTTCTTTCAACTGATCTAATAGATCATCTATGCGATAAGGAAATAACGATTTTTTAGCGTTATCTTATTCAGTGATTGATAATCAATGCACATTCTCCATGCGCCATCTTTCTTTCTCACCAAGACAATTGGAGACTCACAAGGCGATATGCTAGGTCTTATGAACCCTTTATCGAGCATCGCATGTACTTGCTTCTTGATTTTTGCATTCTCTAAAGCGGGCAACCTGTACATTTCAATGTTAGGCAATGGAGCATCTTGCTGCAAATTAATATCATGTACTATTTCCTTTTTGGGTGGCAGACCTTTAAGTTCTTGAAATAATATATCATGTTCTGAAACAACTTTTTCTAAATTAGCTGCTTGTTTAGCATTACAACCCTCAAATACATTGGTTTTATCAGGTTTCTTTTCCTTTACAACCATCAGTAAAAATTGTTTACATGAATTTACAATTCTTTTCATCTGCTTTGAGTTTATAAGAGTATAATTATTCTTGAGTTTATGAGGTCTTACAATATATTCAATTCCCTCTTTAATGAGTTGATACTTGTTTTCAGCTCTATAGAAAATAATTTTTCTATCATACAAGTAAAGACTTCCTAAAACAATTCCACATATATCCAAGGGAACAATATCTAACTCAACCTCATCTACAAATGTTGACTCAAAAGAAAACCTAAGTTTACATTGTTTAGTCACTTGTAACTGCGCTTTATCACATAATCAACCTAATGATTATGGCTTTTTGTGAAGTGTGGTTAATAATCCCAACTTTTTTACAATTGCTTCAGAAATTAAATTTATTTGTGAGCCACTATCAAACAAAGTATCAACCTTTTTATGCTTGGAAGCAACTCGAATATGAAAAAGCTCATGTCTTTTCCTCTCATTTTTTTCATTATCAATTGATTGTGCAGAATTACTAATAGATGCTTCAGAATTATTACCTTTTATACCCATGGCTGCAATTGTTGTTTCATCTCCTAAGTTTGATACCAAATCCTTTTGAATATCTGCAACAACCTTCTTTTTCTTGCCATCGTACTTCTTGGGCTTCAGCTCCGGATGCAGAATCCAACAGTGTTCCTCATCATGCCCATCCTTTTTACAGTGAGTGCATGAAGATTTGGTCTTTTGTACAGTATTTATCTTCCTCTTTCCATTTTTGTTTTATTTTCCCTTATTCTTGCTTGCAATGGGTTTTGATGATCCCCCAACATCTGGGTTCACATTCTTGCCTGTAGCCTCTAGATGTGTAGCTTGAACAAATACCTCATCTATGCTAGTTGGATTAAACATGAGAATAGTGTGACTTAAGTAGTTGTGTAGACCACCTATATACTTCAACAGAGTTTCAGGTGAGTCTAAAGAAATTCATAGAATCAAAACTCTTTCCTAAATTCTTGAGTGTAACTTTGCACATTTTTCTCTTTTAATTGTCAAAGAGTAACTCATTATGGCTTGCTGCATATATGCCAGTAGATAGAACTATTTTTTAATTGCAGAAACAAATTCACTCTAAACAGAAAGAATCTTACCATGCTTCTTCATGTCAGCTTGTGTCCTGCCTTCCCACCATACCAAGGCAATGCCTCCAAGGCATAGGCTGGCCAGCTAAATCTTACTATTGTCTGAATCAATGCTCTGCACTCTGCAATAAACATCAATCTGTCTAATCCAATTATCCAGCTTCTCTGCATTCAACTCTCCATATATTGGTAAATCAATTTAACATCTAATTTAATCAAAGATGTCTTCTTTTTGTTTTCAGGGCTACTAGGAGGTGTGCGAAGTTTTTCTTCTTTCCCCTTGCCTTTAGAGTGGTCATGGAAGAGAGATTCTTCAACTCCTTTATTTCGTTTGGAGTTTGATGCATCTTCCTCTCTACCTTTCTTAAATTCTCTATACATTTCTTCTACCATGGTTCTCATGGTCATGAAACTATCCATGAACTGAGGATCTGATTCCAAGGGATTTTCTTCTGACATTTTCCTCTTAGGATAGACTCTACCAATTTCAGGGTTAATTTCAACCAACTCTCCTCTTAATTTAAGCTTTGATCTAGTTAGCATTCAACAATAAAATCCAGCACAAGCTTGCCTAACCTTAGTAACCTAGAGCTCTGATACCACTTGATCTGGAATTTATCCAGGACAAAAAAATAAAGGTATTACAAACTCATGCATAGATGTGCCTATGTTACTTTATGCAATGAATCAATAAAATTGTGAAATACACAGACACTGAAGCAGTTTGAGGAAACACAATAGTAAAACATGTAAATACAACAAGTTTAATAAGGAGTTCACTCAATACTCCTGGGCTACGTCTCCTGGTCCAACCTTTAATGGTGGCCTCTCTATTATGTTTTCAAAACAAACTTTTTACAACAGTGAGCTCAATTTGAGCCTCACTCAACAGATATAAATCAATAGGACTGGACTTGGATCCCCCAAGTCTCTGGAGTACATAGACTCTCCTTACTGAAACTCGACCTCTCTTGGTCACAGTAGTATGAACCCAATCTAAGACTCATACATGATAGATTATATACAGAGGAATTTGCTTGAACCTCTCAAGCCCTCTTTGGAGGACACAGACTCTCTGACTCCCTCTGGCTTTGTCTAGCTCGATGTTGCCTTCAGGTCAGCTCAGCTTCTTCTCTCTATTCTCTACTCTTGGCTTTCTGCCTTGGCTAACTATTCTCACTGCTTGCTTTGTTTCTGTCAGTTCGTGGCTTTAAAGCCAATCTGCTTTCTGACTATTCGTTTCCGCTGCCCGGCGCTCTAGTTCTCCTACCTCTGTCTGTTTGAATTCCTCTATTCGGCGCCATCATCATTATGTAACGCCTTACAAGAAGGTGGCCACCTATTTCATAATGAACTAAGTGTCAATTCTCTTGGAAATGTTTGAACGGTCATTATTTATGTTTAACTCCCAGATTGCCCGCGAACATAATTCCTCTGCCAACTCATCGTTCACGTCGGACTTTAAACCTTTATAGAATTCAACTTATTTACCCCATTGAATCCAGTCATCTGTCGGATCACATGTACGCCATCGATCTGGAGCCTCCAGATCCTATGGTCTCCATCCATATCGGGCAGGTAAGTTGCATGACGTTTACCGGTCCAGTGTGAGCAATTTTCTCTCTCTTCCACGGGACACGTGCACCCAGTGTGTGGCATTGGTCGGTGCTCGATTGAAACCGCTTACCGGACTTGGATCCCCCAAGTCTCTAGAGTACATAGACTCTCCTTACTGAAACTCGACCTCTCTTGGTCACAGTGGTATGAACCCAATCTAAGACTCATACATGACAGATTATATATAGAGGAATTTGCTTGAACCTCTCAAGCCCTCTCTGGAGTACACAGACTCTCTGACTCTATCTGGCTTTGTCTGGCTCGATGTTGCCTTCGGGTCAGCTCGACTTCTCTCTATTCTCTGCTCTTGGCTTTCTGCCTTGGCTAACTCTTCTCACTGCTTGCTTTGTTTCTGTCAATTCGTGGCTTTAAAGCCAATCTGCTTTCTGACTATTTGTTTCCGCTGCCCGGCGCTCTGGTTCTCCTACCTCTGTTTGTTTGAATTCCTCTATTCGGCATCATCATCATTATGTAACGCCTTACAAGAAGGTGGCCACCTATTTCATAATGAACTTTCATAATGAACTAAGTGTCAATTCTCTTGGAAATGTTTGAACGGTCATTATTTATGTTTAACTCTCAGATTGCCCGCGAACATAATTCCTCTGCCAACTCATCGTTCACGCCGGACTTCAAACCTTTATACAATTCGGCCTATTTACCCCATTGAATCCGGTCATCTGTCGGATCACATGTTCGCCATCGATCTGGAGCCTCCAGATCCTATGCTCTCCGTCCATATCGGGCAGGTAAGTTGCATGACATTTATCAGTCCGGTGTGAGAGGTTTTCTCTCTCTTCCACCAGACATATGGCACCCAGTGTGTGGCATTGGTCGAGACTCGATTGAAACCGCTTACCGCTCAAAGCCCTTCTGATATCCTGCCAGTTTTCGTGTGGGACCCGCCTCCGACGGAATCTGCGAATGCCGTACAATTTTTTACTACAAGGGCAGCACTGCGGTTCTGCTCGACACACTGGGCTAGAGGGCAAGTCCCTTCACACGCAGGGGCAGCACTCTTCATATGCAGGCTTGCAGCTTCCTCAACCATGCAAAGAGAAGCCACACGCAAGGTCTTCCAGCAACGACGGAGGGGTTTGCAATAGGCAGGGTCCTCTCCAGTCAACGCAGCAACAACGACAGAGGGGTCTGCAGTAGGCAAGTTCCTCGTCGGTCAACACAGAACCAACACACAGGTCGACCACGCAGAGGGATTGATGGGTCTCTAGTCCAGCACCAGCTCCACGGGCTCTGTCTTCTTCGACCAGCGCGCAACCCTGCAAGTCAGCAACAACTCCACCAGCCAGCACGCAACAGCGCCAACTCCACAGGCTCTGGCTTCCTCGACCAGCACGCAACCCTCCAAGCTAGCAACAACTCCACCAGCCAAAACAGTCCTCGACGGTTTCAACTTCACCGGCCAGCACGCAGCCCTCGACAGTTTCCAAGCCAACAACAGCTTCACGGGGCTCTAGACAGGGGTGCGCCTTCCTCGACAGATGTTGCCAGCTCTAGCTTCCCTCCTTGATGGTTTTACACAGCCTTTTTTTCACAAACATTCGCCTCCAACTAGCTCTAATACCATCTGTGAGTTTGAGCAGTTAGTAAAACAAGAAAAAAATGAAACTGAATGGAAACTGAATACAACCACACAAGTAAAACGCTCAAGATTTACGTGGTAAAACCCTGACAGGGTGTCAAGGAAACATCCACGGGGCAAGGGATTGGAATCTCTATTCAATCAATAAATGGTTCTCCTTACAATAGTTTGAGCATTCATCAGTTTTATATATGAGCCTCCTTAGTTACATAACCACTGATTTAGTATGAAACTAACTTGTCAATAACTAATACAATTTACCCAAATTTACATTAATTAGTTGTCAATTACCAACACAACCTGATATAATCTTCAAGGAACTTAAAATCTTTGAGAAACTCAAACACCTTGACAAACTATACATATACATATACATATACATATACATATACATATACATATACATACTTTCTTCTTCTAAAATAAAATATAATGCACATGAATAATTTATAAATAAATATAATCCAATTTCTCAAATCCGACCTAAAATATGCATGTAAGTATATAAATTAAAATAGGAAAATTCACACAAACTTACATGTCCCAAACAAACTTCCTTCCTTCCATTTAAATAGATATTATCTTGATAAATTCTTTAATAAAAAATTAAAAATAATCCAATTCCCAAAACTCAACATAGTTTTAGGTTTTTATACCTATAATATATGTACTGAATTCAATTCATTATTAAAATAATCCATTTCCAATAACACCTTGTTTAGTTTTTTTTTAATATATGGTTTCTTCCATTTAAAATAGAATATTATCTTAATAAATTCATTCATAAAAATTTAAAAATAATCCGATTCCCCAAAATCAACATAGTTTTAGGTTTTTTTAAATAAATATATGTACATGAATAAATTCATTAATAAAAAAAATAAAAATAATCCAATTTCCCAAAATAAACCTAGTTTTAGTTTTTTTTTTTTAAATATATTGGTTTTAATGATGAAGATTAAATTAAACTAAATCCAAGCCAATAACAATATCCTTGAAATTAATTATCCATAAGCATCCTGCCTAACCATTAGTTCATATATAATTATACCGCCTAGAGGCTGATGATGACAATTAAATTAAACTGAATCTAAGCCAATGACAATACCTCCTTGCACTTATCCTTCCAAATAATTATCCATAAGCATTCTGCCTAATAGTTCATATATAATTATACTGACTAGATGCCATTATTGTTCTGAACTGATGCGGTTTTTAATACGCTAACCTATTTTTTGTTTTTTTAGTAAATATTTACGTTGGGCAGTTATTTTAAAAATAATTGTCTGCCTGAATTGACCATATGGTTAAAGCCAAAATGCCATCTTGACCAACGACTAGGCTTATTCCCAAAGGGCAGGCTTAACCTGCTGTAGGTTGTACGTGTTCAAATGCAAATAGCAACTTGCAAGATTCAACTAAATTTTTAAAAATGCCCATTTGGACTTATCCCCGGCTCTTGCATGGTACGAATTTGTTTTGCTTGTCACCAAGTAGGCGTTTTACACAAATTAATAAACCAAAAACAAAAAACAAAAAATCCAATGGCATCGGATTAACATGTGAAGCTGTCTCCAAAAATTGACCAGGTGGTTAAGGCAAGATACCATCTTACACAATAAACTAAGTTTAGTTCCTGACGAAGAGAATCTGCCTGTGGGCTGTACATAGTGCAAATGTGAATAACAACCAGGAAAAAACACATTAACAAATATAACAATTGTGTGCCAGCCAGCAAATGGAGATGAACTCTACCAGTTAAAAGGCTGGAAACTCTTAAACTTGGAGTACTGTAATACACAACAGACTGGGGCAGGTGTCTAAGACTATCTTTGATCTCACAACACAAAACAACCAACAAAAATAAAAATATAGAGAAAACTTTTACAAAATGCTTCCTTTCAGCTTAAGTATCAAGAATCTAATCTACATCCTATCAGGAGGTAGGAGACCATTTTCCAAAATAAATATGTAAACCTCGTAAGAAAAGGTCCATTAAAAAATGAACCATCCATGGGAGAGCAATTGAAAAAAACAACAGAACCATAGTATTCCTATTACACTTCTCCCACACAACTCACCTAGATCTTGCTCATACAAAAATACTTGGACTCTTGGAGTTACACTGCAGCATGATCAATCAGCCTAGTGATTTTTCCTGAAACAATTACTCTTTATCTAAAGTTGACCTTTCGTAAGGGCATGGGAGAAGAAAATTATATCATTATATCTTGAGCTTGTGTTAATCACTCCAATTTCTTCTGTTTGGCAGGAGATGACTGGGAGTACTTGTGCACATAGAAGTTGGAGAACAACAGCAGCAACGAGATCATGTAGTAGAAAAGTGTCTGCAAAAGATAAAGCAGTTAACTGGTTAGTCCATCTATGTCCAGTCTGCAGAAACAGAGTTCCACGGCAGAAAAGAAGATACCTTGCAGAGAAATCTTGGATATGGAGCATGAGTTTTAATACAATAGTAAGCCTGAACCATATTCAGACCAAATTGTAGCATTTGTATTTGTGTAAGATACCTGAGACAAAACAGGAAATATCAAAAAATTATATGAATTTTAGTGTACGAAATGGTGCAAACCCGAGATGCTCTGTTGACAGTAAGCTGATTGTCATAACTCTTACAAGACTATTATCAGTTATTCAGAGAAGTAATAGAAAAAAGTTTACATTTCAGAACTTACTTTCCCCAAAAGAGGTATTTTCTTCGTAGTTTCTCTCTGCCCCTTAGAATTGAGGAAAGCAAATAATAGAAGTACATAATTACATGAACTGCTGAGTTCATTGCTGCAGAGAAGTATGCTATACAGGCCAAAATGAAAACCAGAAGAAGAGTTAAAGGAGGCTAAGACAATATTGGTTTTGTATCTATAAGAAAAATAATCACCGCTAAATATTTGACTGGTTCGTAAAGAGGGTGTAGTGACATTCCTCCCACCGGATTCAATTCCCCCAAGAGGGTGGGTGGTATGTTTCATGCCATGAAATAGCAGGGTGTCATGGCTGTTAAATCAGTTAACAATAGTTGTAGTCTTTAAATGATACATAATAATCTGCCAACAAAAATTAAGAGATAAATATTAAATGGTGATAGTGGCAAGTGCCGAATAATTACCATCCCCTCCTGGCGCATGATGGGCAATGATCCACCAAATAATAGCTATAGAAACATGGTGATACACATGAAGAACAGTGATTTGATGAACATTTCGCTTTAAGACCATTATTATCTGGAAACAAAAAACTCAATCCATAACCAATCCATTTAAATATTTGAGATGCTGAGAATGTTTTAGATATTGTATTGAAATTAAAACTGTCTAGAAATTCCAAAAGAAAAGAAATGGAGAACAGGAATAGCCAAGCTGATTCTAGGACAAATGACTGCAATCCTAATTAGAAAGATCCAGGACGCACAATAATCTCACCGTGTCCATGAGCTCAAAAATTTTGGAGATGTAGAAAAGGTACATGAAGTACGCCATCTGAAAATTCAAAACCCAAGATTAGCAGCAAAGAACATCTGATGGATAAAAGAAATTAGTGAACAAGGGATAGACTGCACAAAGACATTTGTAAGAGTGATGAAAATAATGACTAATCAAATTCTAGAAAAATGGTCAGCAGCAGAATACAAGCAACACCAGAAAATATGAAACTAGTGGGCAGAGGATTTGGTGGAAGGGAAGCAACAAACCAACTGGGACTAAAGACTGTGGGGTGTGGAACATGAGCTCATGGCCACGAAGGTAGTGAGCAATGTCATTTGCACCTAAAACCTGAATACCACCAAAGAATTGAAAGAGGAATTGAAGCAGAAAAATGCAAATAATTAGCTAGCTCACCTAGAGGATGGCATGCTAAGTCAACCTGCTTTCTCTAATCTGCACCGTTATTGTCTCTATCCTGCCTTGCTTTAATAAGATTTTAGGATGGTGAAAGACACATGGCTTAAGTTTGTACCTGCATGGTAGGGCTAAATCTCGGAATGTTTTCAGTCAGGAACCCAGTACATATAGTATCTTCTACAAATACAACCTGAACTTAATGGCCACATGACCAGTTTTGTATCATATTGCGCTCATGAATATGTTTATGCCTTTTCTCCAAGTCAACTGGGGCTTGCCTGGTTGGTAAAGGGAGAGATGACATTAATGGCCCCACCAAGGTGGGCAATGCCACATGACAAATTCTGTATTATATTGCACTCAATAATATGTTTGTGCCTTTTCTCAAAGTCAACAGCGGCTTGCTCCGCCATGGTTTGATTCCCCAAGGGGTATGCTCAACTCCCATGGGCCATCTAGCCAGCACAAGGGGGCAAGGGGGTGACTTAGAACCTTGGAAACCCTGGGAAAACTCGGCAAAAACAGATACCTCCAATCACGTTTTCTCACAGCATCCAACCCCAGAAAAGATTAAAAAAATAGAAGAAAACACTTGCAAGATGGCATGTCACGTGGTTGTCTTGTGGCAATCTGGAAGAAATAAAGTCATTAGACGTGAGTAATATGGATGTGCTGTCATTAGGTATTGTAATATATCTGATGGTTGGTATAAGGGGTTGACAGTTCATACAAACACTTGGTCAATATTTTGAAAATCTAACAAGATTACATTGTCGAACTTGGGCCCATAGATATGACATTGTGTGGCTCCTTGCTGTTGGTAAAGTCCAGAAAACCTTGAACTAATACCAGCAAATAAGAAGTTGAATTGAACATGCAAGATAGAAGAAAGGAATGCAACATAATTTTCAAACCAAAAACTCATAAACAGTAAGAAAATATCATAGGATGGCCCATGCAGGCACTTATTTGCCTGGCAAGTAGCTATCAATGAACTATTATTTTCCTTTATAATTAAATTATAATCAGTGAGTTAAATTTAAATCAGATCAGCAACGAGCATGGAGATGGGTATGATTACACAAATCTGTAAGTTTATCACATGAACCATATGGGCTCAGAACCTACAGTATAGTACGAACCAAAATTATAGAAATTTAAACCTATGACAAACATATGGGAGCAAGGTCTAAGAAATGCCACATTACAATGCAGACTAAGTGATCCACTTTGTTTTCAATTGGAATGTTTTCAATCCATAAAAAGTGATAGTTTTGTCCAAGCGAACAAATATACAAGCATCTTTCTACTCTTAAGAAATAAAGCATGAAACCAGACAAGACAAAGATTATAGAAAAATACCTCTTTCTCATCGTCCTTGTAAGCATTGCCCCATACAGAATATCTGCTCAGAGAAAAGCAAACTGTTTATGTGATGTGCTATGCAATGCCAAATCTAGATAGAAAAGTAAAGGAGGAGATTTGAAGTCATAGAATGTTAAATTATGGCATGTTCTATGCTTAGAGCAATTTACTTCAATTTTTCTTATTATCCCAATGTCAATTCTCAGTATAGCAATCACATTAACATAAAAGTAAAATGCTGATAAAACATAAATAAAATCAACAAAAGACAAGCCAAGACAAGAGACACAAGATGTGGCAGCTAGCCAGGGACAAACCCCAATGCGGGGAAACCCTTTGATCAATTCTTCTATATTCTTCAAAACTTCAGCACACAGAGAGATAGTAGCAGCAGCATAATTCAAATCAGCAAGGTCAAAGCTGCTCAAACAGCTCACCAATGAGCTTAAGACATCCTAGGAGAACTCGGCCTCCAACAGCAAGTAATGCAGCCCAAAACAGCCCTCGGTCAACAGTCAAACAGCAGTCAACGAAAATCACGCCTGTGGTCAGCCCTAACCAGTCAACGCTAGTCAACATTTGGTCAACGCTGGTCAATGTTATACCCAAAACAGAAATCTGCAGTCAAGATCTAATCAACACAAGGTCAATGCATCACCCAGCAGCTCGGTCAATGGTCAACAGTCCTGCAACTCGGTCAAACTTCAGTCAACGCGGTCAACGTTTGCCCTATCATAAAATTCATCCTCTTCTTTGCACGTGTGGGAGATCAGCTGTTCCTATGCTTGCCCAATCAGATTAGGAGAGAGAAGATGATGAGATGAGTGATGGTGAAATGAGACACAATGTCTCCTTTTATATGCAACATTGAGGTTTCGCTGGGGGTGTGCAACACAATTTAACTTGCTGGCCGACCTTGACAAATTGTCGAGAAATACAAATAAATTCATATCTCTATGAATACATGTCCGAATCGGATGATCGTTAGATCAATCCTACACCTCTCGACGAGAGGAATCCAAGAAAAATATCAGCTGCCATAAATAAGATGACCCACATAGAATTTGGCCCTAGTTGCCAATTTTAACACTCCCTCTCAACTAGGGAGAACTCCATCTACTAATCCATCTGTTTGTCGGTACTATCTCTGCCATCAAATGCACCACCCTACACTGCTCGGCTTTGCTCTACTGAACTATGAAGAAGAAGAAATGATCGAGAATGTATCATACCATCCTCTCCAGACCCGAAGTCAGTCCTGTTGGAAGTAATGCTTGCATGTCATACGTATTTGTCATTGTGAGTCCCTAGGCGTCAATCTAGAAGCTACTGATTCCTATCTTGTGAGTTGGGATCATGATCCAGATGTGTCATAGTCCGTGTATTATGTCCTATATATTTGTAATTCTTGTAATCAATAAAATATTGAAGAGTGATTTGTGTTGTGTGGAATTGCACTCTGTGCTTTGGATCTCAATTTCTAATATGGTATTAGAGGCTTGTTCTAACCTGACTCCTTCACAGGAGGGCCAAGAATATGTGAGAGATCCTGAGAGTTATTATTTTTGTACATATTAGTATAAAGTGTGTGAGATCAAAGATCAAATTAGTGTGAATTTTTTTGTGCTCTTTATGCTGGTGTGTTTTGTGAACTTGCAAATCTGAGTGTAGTACGAGACATTTTTCTCGTTGCTGGCAAGAGACCTTCCCAAACATGTAACTGATATACAACATTATTTTCAGTTCTGGATTCGACTGCGCCATCCAGGTGGAAATCGAAGCCATCCTTAAGCTCGGCATCTTGCCCGATCATGCGAATTTGTGCAAGGTAGACACACACCTCAAATACGCTGCAAGTGTCGACATGAATTTAACCATGTTCGATTCCATTCCATTGTGGCGAATGACGACATACATCTGCTTTTCTAAAGTTGTTGAGAGTGCAGAAGCACCAAGTGCGCAAACCAACATCAACGTTCCGGATCGGAAATTTGCAAAATATTTCAAGATTAGGACCGTACTTGCAAAATAATGATTAGATCCTGAGCCATTCTAGAATTTTTGAAAAGCCAACAAATCGTACCTAAGGTGAAATCAACCTAATGCAACGTGAAACCATTGATCTGGATTTGATAATTGGTGGTTGGATCTGAGATCTAGCTGTTGTGGAAAGCTGAAGAGCATCCAAAGCATCGATATTTGTGGAGGAAGGTGTCAACGATAACGCTGTCAACCCACAGTGGTCAAAGTAGAAGAGTTTGATGACGTAGATGAGAACGCCAAGAGCTGGAAAGTGTTCCATTACTGTTTTTATGCCATGGTAGTTTTTTGCCAACATTTGTGGTGAAGCCAATTAATGTTAAATTTATTCCAAAATAGCTCCATGTAGAAAATGTTGCCCATGAACGAAGATGTGATCTACTGAAGTAATTTGGAAGGCTTGTGCTCACATTTTAAATTTGAACTCATAAAATATTTGTTTATGTAGGTTGTAGGTTTGTGGTGTTAGTTGTAATAGTTTTTTATTATTTCAGTTCTCCATATAAAAGGATTGGCGATTCTTAAATTGGAAGCCCCGGTGTCCGAAATATCAATTCTTGTGTGTTAGTAATTTTGGTTTTAAAAGGGTTGGTGGTTCTTAAACTGGAAGCCACGGTGTTTGAAACATCAATTCTTGCGTAAGGTCAAGTTGTTTGATCAAATTTTGAGCACATTCAGTATCCAGACCTACCTCCTATCAACTGATGGATAGCTGAAACTGAAATATCCAACCGATGGTGGCTGGTCATAGGATAGTTCATTACTTGACGAATCTTATCGCGGAAGCCCCGACAAGCCAATTTGTCAATATTGTTGATCTTGCAAAGTTCATCAATGATGGTCAGAAGCGGTTACATTTTAAATGGAGGTCAAGTAACAGCTCGAAAATGTGGTGGTGAAAGAGCGGTGTTTGCGAGATTCCAGAGTGCATGTGGGTGCTGATGAAGACCAATAAGACATATATTTATTTATTGTTGTAATATGTTTTACATGTAACCATTATGGGAGGGTGTTGGAAGTAATGCTTGTATGTCATGTCATATGTAGTTGTCATTATGAGTCCCTACGCGTCAGTCTAGAAGCTACTGATTCCTATGTTGTGAGTTGGAATCATGATCCAGATGTGCCATAGTCCATGTATTATGTCCTATATATTTGTAATTCTTGTGATCAATAAAATATTAAAGAGTGATTTGTGTTGTGTGCAGTTGCACTCTGTGCTCTGGATCTCAATTTCTAATAAGTCCCAAATAAAAGAGAGTGCCCAATAACGCTCTTACTGACCCGAAGTCAATCCCAATGAAGAGAGTGTGTCATACCACTCTTACTGACCCGAAGTCAGTTCCAAAAAGAGAGTGAGCTACATCACTCTTATCGACCCGAAGTCAGTTCCAAATTGATCCCAGATCAATGTCATCCTAGCATAGGGAGTACGGTAGATACACGATGCGCCCATTGGTACTACTATGGTCCCTATCCTCATTTCCCTACTCATTGGCCAGATAAGAGGTACTTCCTATGAGTCCCAAACTACATGGGTAGGATGTCTTGACAGGAGAAGCATGAACCACTCATCCTACCTACATGTCGCCACAGGGTATCACAGGGGAAGGCTGAATGGAATCATTCACCCTGTACATAGCACACCACTAGGGGAGGGTGAGTCACCCTATGGTTGCTCATCGCTCCAAGAAGTACCCCAAGCCCCCCGGAGCTCCTAGAGCTCAATGTATGCATCATACAGGACCCTCATAAGAGGGTCTCTCAACGACTCCTAGTCATTGTCGGAAAGTCAAGAATTTGACTTTTACTAGAGGCTTCATCAAAAGGTCAGTGACCTACTCATCTGTCCCAATATGATGGAGCCTTATTGCTCCTCATTGTACCATATCCTGAATAAAGTGGTACCTAATATCAATGCACTTGGAACGATCATGAAATACGGGATTATCTAATAAAAGAATCCCACTCTGGTTGTCGTAGAGGATCACAGTAGTATCCAGCGTGTGTCCAAACAACTCACTGAAGAACTTCCTCAACCAAACCACCTCACAGGAGGCCATACTCACAGCAATATACTCTACCTCAGCGGTGCTCAAAGCCATTAACTTCTGCTTCTTGCTCATCCAGGAGATCGAGGCAAAACCCAAAGAGAAACAGCACCTAGAAGTGCTCTTTCGATCCACCACACTACCTGCCTAATCAACATCGAAATATCCATGTAGCTTCACATCTCCGACAATGTATCTCAACCCATGAGTGATTGTGCCCTGAAGATATATCAGAAGATTCTTGGCACCAATCCAATGTGAGTGATGAGGCTCAACCATATATTGGCTTAATGTGTTGATCGCAGAACATATCCGGATGGGAGTTCACCAAGAACATCAATGCTGCTATGAGTAGACGATACTTAGAAGCATTTCCCAAAGCAGATCTGGCAGCACTACCACATAACTTCTTGAAGTTAAGCTCCATCGGGGTAGTCACGAGCTTGCAATCCACCATACCGAATCTCTCCAATATCTTCACCATGTATTTTCCTTGAGATAGGAAAATTTCTCCTGGATTTTGCCAGACTTCCAACCTTAGGAAATAGTGCATCAGTCCTAGGTCCTTCATCTCAAATTCAGCCAACTCCATCTTACATTTGTGAATGAGAGTGTTTGCACCTATCAGAAAGAGGTCATCAACATACAACACCAATATGAGAGGCTTATCATCCTCAACCTTAAATTAAAGGTTTGGATCAGCTTCACTACTAGTGAATCCCAACTTCATCAAGTAGATATCGATCCTCTCATACCAAGCTCGGGGTGCTTGCTTCAGCCCATAGAGGGCTTTCTTCAACCTACATACATGAGATTCTCGATTATGAATCTAAAACCCCTCGGGTTGTTCCACATAGACTTCCTCTTTAATCGAACCATGCAAGATCACGGTCTTTACATCCATCTGATGTAGGTTCCATCCTTGTGAAGCGGCAAGGGCTATGATCGAGCGGATGGTGGTGTATCAGGCAACAGGTGCAAATATCTCGTCATAATCTACACCTTCCTTTTAAGAGAGGCCTCGAGCAACAAAGCGAGCCTTATATTTTTCAGCACTCCCATCAACTCCATGCTTTATTTTGTAAAGCCATTTTGAGGTGACAATCGTTTTGTCCTAGGGTTTGGGGACTACATCCCAAACATCATTCTTCATGATGGACTCGTATTCCTCATTATAGCATCCTTCCATACTTGATGCTTCATGGATTCTTCAAACAATGAAGGCTCATTTTGAATAATGGTGCTCATAATAGTCAAGCATCCCTGATACTTAGTCACATTCTTACTTTCACGGAAAGTCCCTCTGGGTGCAATATGTCCCTCGGCATCAACAAGTGTCCCCCTGCGCCATGAGGGTCTCTTCCTAGAAGAGGAAGTCTCTTGCGAAGGGGGATCAATAGGATCCATAGGTTCTTCCACATCGGGCATCGTCTCATCTTCCTTCTCATCCAGTTTCCTGGTGTCAACTTCTTTATCTTTCCTTAGAATAAGAAGATTGGCAACCTTGTTAAGAGCCATATCTTCGTCAAAGGTGACATCATGACTTACCTCGACTTCCCTTTGACCAACCATATAGATTCTATAGCCCTTAGAAGTTTCGCTATATAGCCCACAAAGATACCCTTCTTACCAAATGCACCCAATTTGCTTCTTTTCTCTTTCGGCACACATGAAAATATACGAGACCTCCAAAAATTCTAAAATGAGACACATCAGGTTTTTTTACCAGTGAACATTTCTTCGGGAGTCTTGGAATCCAATTCTTGATGAGAGCATTGGTTTTGAACATATATGGCAATATTCGTAGCTTCGACCCATAGAAACTTTGGAAGCCTTTGATCATGGAGCATGGAACAAACAGCTTCCAAAATTGTACAGTTCTCCCTTTCCACCACACCATTCTGCTCAGGAGTGTATGGTGTTGTGATCTCCCTCTTAATGCCAGCTTCTTTGCAAAAGTTATGAAACTCATTGGATTCATACTCAGTCCCATTATTAGTCCTTAAGATCTTGATCCTCTTCTCGGTTTGATTCTTGATCAAGGGTTTGAAGTGACAGAACCAAGAGAACAATTCATCCTTCTTTTCAAGAAATATATCCAAGTCTTGCGAGAATAATCATCTGTAAAAGTGAGATAAGATAGATATCCTCCCAAAGAGTTCACGGGCATCATACCAGATATGTCGAAGTGAACCAACTGCAAAATGTCGGAGGTCTTGCCATGGCTTGAGGGGGATGGTCCCCTTTTGAGCTTTCCTTCAGCACATCCTGGACATACACCTTCTTGCTCTACTTTAAACTCGGCATCCCTGTCACCATCTGTCTCACATCGGGTAGAGCCTTATAATGAAGGAGGGCAAACCTTCGGTGCCATAGTTCAGACTGAAGAGTTTTGTCGCAAGACATGACTCCCAATGAACTTCCTCCAACTTGATATAAAGAGTCAACCTGAAACCCAAGAGTGAAAGCATCTTTAAAATTCTTTTTCCACACACGTACCTTGCCATCGATGAAGGCCACCTTTGTAGCCTTTGTCTTCCATTGCCGAAATGGACACCAGGTTCTTCTTGAGATCAGGTACATATAGGACTTCTTGCAAATGAATTGTGTTACCCTAATTTAATTGAAAAGTAACATTCCCTACACCCTATATGGGATAGGTGGAATTGTCTCCAAGAATAATCTCCAAGTTTGTCTCCTTCTCTATCAGATTAGAGAGAGCTTCCTTGTAACCAGTGAAATGCCTTGAGGCACCACTATCAATAAGCCAATTTCCCGACAAGTCCGAAGGAGAAATGGTAGAGAGGGTCGATATCAAATAATACTCATCTTGCTTATTGTTAACAACATTTGGTTCATACCTAGAGTTCCTTGCTTTCTTGGAGGGTTGATCACTTCCTTGATTTCCCGCATTCCTCTTTCCTTTGCCATTAAACCTACCATTCCTTTGATTATGGTTGGAGTTGCCCCAGGAGTGGTTTTAATCATCGTCATGTGACGAGTCCTTTCTATTTGGACACTCCCTCGCATAGTGGCCAAATTTATTGCAAACAAAACATCTTCCTTTCCTTCCAACCTTTGATGCGGGCTTTCCTTTGAAATGACCTTTAGACCCAAAATTATTTCTTCTTTTGGCTTGAGAGGAGAATGCAGTGGGGTTGCCTTTGCTTGAAGGCATTTCTTGCTCCACCATCCTTGTCTCTTCTTGAATGCATCTTGCCATCAATTCCTCAAATCCCGGAATTCGATCGTTGTTGAGAAGAGTGGTTCTAAATACATACCATTCGGATGGGAGCCCTCTAAGAGTAGTGATAGTTAGCTCCCTATCAGCAATGACTTCTCCAATCGATAGGAGGTCATTTTTTATCTCAGTGATCCTTAAGAAGTAGGATTGAATATCCTCGTCCTTGCCCTTCTTAATATCCTTTAGCTTATTTTTTAGGAACAAAACTTGATTTGCATCACTAACTTTAAACAACCTTACCAGTCTATCGTAGATTTCCTTGGAGGTGTTTAGCTCGGAAACATAGGCCACCAAACGCTTGTCAATTGAGTCCCGGATCTTCTTTGCTTTGACTTCACCCTTAGTGTACTTGTTCCTTGTAGCAGTTGGTGCATTTGATGGAGGCTCCATAATTCTGCCTCTCACATAGTCTAACACATCTTGCTCTTCCATTGTCAGATCAAGAGACACCTTCCATCTATGATAGTAAGACTTCTCACGAAGCTTGTCTTCAGCGGGGAAGTGCAATGAGGAACCCATGAAGCCTTTTGACTTTTTCCAACTGCCTTTGGTAATTTCTCTTGCTCTTGTTTGGGCTTTGGCTTCACCTTAGCTCCAATAACAAGTTAAATTATGGTATGTTCTATGCTTAGAGCAATTTACTTCAATTCTTCTTATTAGCCCAATGTCAATTCTCAGTATAGCAATCACATTAACATAAAAGTAAAACGCTGATAGAACATAAATGAAATCAACAGAAGACAATCCAAGACAAGAGACACAATATGTGGCCGCTAGCCAGGGACAAACCCCAAAGCAGGGAAACCCTTTGATCAATTCTTCTATATTCTTCAATAATTCATCACAGAGAGAGATAGTACAATATCACAAATCTGTGATTTACAACAGCAGCAACATAATTCAAATCAGCAAGGTCAAAGTTGGTCAAACAGCTCACCAATGACCTTAAGAGATCCTAGGAGAACTCGGCCTCCAACAGCAAGTATATGTAGCCCAAAACAGCCCTCGGTTAACAGTCAAGCAACAGTCAACGAAAGTCACAGCCTGCGGTCAGCCCTAACCAGTCAACGCTGGTCAACATTTGGTCAACACTATACCCAAAACAGAAATCTGCAGTCAAGATCTGGTCAACACATCACCCAGCAGCTCGGTCAATGGTCAACAGTCTTGCAGCTCAGTCAAACTTCATTCAATGCAGTCAACGTTTGCCCTAACAGAAAATCCGCCATCTTCTTTGCACGTGTGAGAGATCAGCTGCTCCTAATCTTGCCCAATCAGATTAGGAGAGAGAAGATGATGAGATGAGTGATGGTGAAATGAGACACAATGTCTCTTTTTATATGCAAGGTTGAGATCTAGCTGGGGGTGTGCAACACAATTTAACTTGCTGACCGACCTTGACAAATTGTCAAGAAATACAAATAAATTCATATCTCCATGAATACTTGTCGGAATCGGATGATCGTTAGATCAATCCTACACCTCTTGACGAGAGGAATCCAAGAAAAATATCAGCTGCCATAAATAAGATGACCCGCATGGAGTTTGGCCTTAGTTGCCAATTTTAACATATCAACTATTCTAAGACACCAAACATGCCAAGTCCCACAGAGGAATTGGAAGAAGCTCAGCAAGCACGCAAATTTATCCAGCAACCAATCCAAAAAATACCAAATAATTTGAAATGTCCTCAAAACAATATCTCAATCCAGATTCTTAAAAATCAAAATATCAAAAAGAAGAAAGCACCAAAGCACAAACAAATTGTCATCTTGGCATCTCCCCAATAAAAAATAGAGAAAAACTTCCAAAATATAAGAAGAGAAATATAACATTCACAATCCATGATCAAAGAAACAACAATAGGTTCACTCAGTAATCAAAAGACATGGTAACACAACTGAGCACTGAGGTCCATTACTTAGGTAGTAGATATAAGAGGCACATGGCAAGAAAGGACATCAAAATGCCAGAGGAGCCCTAGACGAAAATCATTAATGGTGGCATGATAGGTGAGACAGGGAGCAATCATGGTGTATCAAGCCAGGCAAACCTGAGTCTCAGAAATGATGATTCCAGGTAGGCATTATCCATTATTGTGGAGGATAGCATGTGAGATTAAGAGAAGAAACCTTGAGTTCATACCCACGAAATTGTAGAAGCTGGTGTTAATTTTGTTTGTTTGTTGTTGCAATGAAGCCTCTTCTTGCACTGACAGAAGCTAGGTAACCATCTTATAACTCGGTTGGAAGAGAGGTGTCAATGATGCATGTAACACTACTAAAATAACACTACTAATGTCAAGGAAAAGCAAATAGAAGAAGAGAAGGAAGACATAAAATAGATCCATCTTGACCCCAGATTAAGCAGCAGAAAGGTTATGTTTTTTATCCCTCTCAGTGCTTCATAGATCTGGAGTTAAGATAGATCTATGCTAGTCTTACTCCTATCTGATCTCAGAGCAGACAGCTTGTGATGGGTGACAAAAGTTAGGCCAAAATAAGAGCAAGAAATTGCAAAGAGGAAGAAAGAACCAGCAGAATTGTCAGCTAAGGGTGGGAAGAAGATGGGTGGAGGGTCAGGTCCCCCCTGCCAGAATACAGAACACAGGAGCGAAGCAAGCCAATTATGATGAAATTGCAGCCAGCCATGAGCAGGCTTTCAAACTGCATCAGCTTTCTGAGGGAGACAAAAGCCAGAAGGATGGCAGGGCAAAGGAAAGTTTATGTGGATAGAGGAAGCTGAGCCTGGAGCTGAAGGACTTTTCTGGTGTGCTGTTGAGGACCCTGGTGACACCAGGGTAGTATGGATCATCTTCAGAGCAGCAGTTAATGCTGAATGCACAGCTAAGGATCTCCTTCCAGGTGTGAAAAATAAACTGCTAGACTGCGTGGAATAATTGAGAAAGTAATAACTCCACATAATTTTGGGTCTACTTAAGGGTGAGGCCCAGGAATCCTCTGTGTTGGAAGGGAAAGAGAAGGAGATGGAGTATATCTCCTAGAAATTTAAATTGCAGAGTGGAACATGCGATTATCCAAACCAAAATGATGAGACATATCCTTGAAAAAGGATTGACAATGAAGAACATGTTCATGGAGAGGATTTCAGTAGGCCCAACAGCCTACTGCCCAAGATAAGAGTCTTGGTTTCGTGCTTCTTTTTGTTTTATGCTTTCAGATCAATATTGTGATAGAGTCTTGAATTCATAGATGCTGAAAAATTTCTTTGATAGAACTATTTTCAGTTGCCATGAATGCACCCTATGTCTCCATAGTAGTTTAATTAGTCTTTATGGGTATCAAAGGAGGGCCAAACAATGTTTATCAGGCCATCTGGCAGTTAAATTTTAATCAGTCCTGTTTAGATATGAAAAACTGTAACAGTCCATAATCAATAAAGATCATAGGTGGGACATTATTTTTGTTATTTGAAGTCTCAGAACTGAATACCAGACCTAGTGTCTAGCTTGTAAGACAAAATGATCTGAATGTAACTCTATAGACTACATATTAATAATATTCTACTTTTCAAGTTCCCAGACAATAATAATAATAATAGACTCAAAAATCAAACGATACAAAACACTGAATAAAGCAAGCATGATAGTTTGAAAAGTCAAAACTTCCTGAGGGCAAAAACTAAAAATACTAAGAGAAAGCACCAATTGCACATCTGAAGTTCCAATCTTGTCCTTAATTTATTTCAGAAGTGATGATCAAAACCAGGCCTGCTCATCAGTGCCTTCAAGAGTTCTTAACTTCTCACCTGGAATGTTAGGATAGCTCGGCTTCCCTGCTCATTCAAACCCCACGGAATCAAGCAGCGAGGCCCTCTCAGCCCCTGCCACTCCTCGGAGGATATCATTCGCCAGTGCATTGACCCTTTCACAGTTATTAATGACTCCAACTAGGAATCTACTTCACGGTACCTTCATTCATCCTCACAGCCAGCTCCAACAGGCCTTCACATTCTCTCTTTGATGCAACACCTAGACTCTTCAGTTTCTAGCATCTTTCCTGTATTTGCACCTTATTTTATATCAAAACTAAGTTGATCTAGGAATTGTTTTCACACTCCCACTTTCTAAGTTTGTACTTACACTATATGTACTTTTCTAGTCCTATTGACCTGCTTCGTGGCACCACATTTGTCCTCGCAGCCAGCTGCAGCAGCCCTTGACATTCTCTCTTTGACGCAACACCTAGACTCTAGTTTCTAGCATTTTTCTTGCATTTGCACCTTGTTTTATATCTTTTCTTACCTAAAAACTCAGTAGATCTAGGAATTGTTTTCACACTCCCACCTTGTAAGTTTGCACCTACAATATATGTACCTTTTTAGTCCTATTGACCTGCTTTGCTGGCCTTCTGTTGGACATTAATAAGATTGTCTCATCTTACCTTAACAGGGTCATTGTAATAGATAAACTGTGATTAGCGAAAACTCATCAACTGCAGATACAGACCTCCCAAAACATGACAGCATGGATACCTACCATGAAGTTAGGTTTTGATCCCTGAACTTTACCAGCTCAAACAAACAAAAACTTGTCAACAGCGGCTTGCTAGATTGGTGAAAACGGGGAACGCTATCACTTTCACCTGGGTTCGAGTCTCTCCAGTAGTTACTGCTCGCCCATTTTCAAGGGCAGCATTCACATCAAAAAAAAATCACTCAAAATTCAGCAACTTGTCAAGGGGGTCTTGCCGGGTCGGTGACAGCAGGGAACTGCTATCACTTCCACCAGGGTTCAAGTCTCTCTAATAGTTTCACCTCGCCCATATTCAAGGCCAGCATTTGCATATACTAAAAATAATATAACACAGAATTTGACTGATTCAAAAACTGTTTCTTATTCGCTAAAAATGGCCAGCTATTCTAAAAAAACATAACTGACGCAACTCTACATTGGTCTGACTCAAAAAATCGCTAGTTATTCCAAAAAGTCACTGACGCCACTTAACTTTTTGCACAGACAGATGTATATAGCTACCCTGGAGTCCGGAGTACCTACTGCCACTCAGAGGCTACTGCCGACTGTCAGTGGAGTACTGCACAGAAATAAATATTTCCGCCCTTTTTCGAATTCTTCATTTCTAATTGGCAAAACAGCTCGAAACTCTCTAGTTTATTTATTTTTTATTCCAAGTCCTCATATTCTTGAAAAATGCCAAACTGTTGGCAAGAAAACGTACAGAAACCCACAATAGCCAAATGGGCACAGACAATCACAAAAAACCTCAAACCCAAAACTGCGGGAACGAATAATCCCAAATCAGGCAACACCAATCAGACCACAGAAGGCCACACCGTTCAAAGATTCATCGGGCAATCAACACAGGGACTCGGACAAAACCCAAAGCGATCAATAGAAGGGTTTAAGCAGGGTTTAAGCCCAAGACTTACTTGAGACGAATAGACTGCAGAGCAATGCCAGAGCACATGTAGACGCTGAGCAGCAGGCAGAACATGTTGTGCACAATGACGAGCACCTGCAGGAACAGCGGCTCTCTGCTCTTGTTGGGCTTCAAAGCCGCCACCCGAATCCAATGCGATCCGAGGCACACTGCGCACAAATACGCAGTCAGAGCAATGAGCATCGGCAGCGGACTGTCAACCGCAGGCAACCCGCGCGTCGGCGGCGCGCTCACTAGCTCCACCCCGGTGGCCGCATTAATGATCCGCAGCACTCGCTCTGTAATTCTCTCGTCCAGAGCACTATAATAGTAGCCGAGAGAAGCCATTAATGCACTTCTGTTCTGCTCTTCTCTTCTGCTCTGCTCGTAATGCAAAGAAGAACGTAAGCTAGTAATAATGGTTTGTTGGCTTGTTACATAGTGCGGGGGCGGAGAATGCAAGAATCTCACTTTTAGATTTCGATTCGAGTTCCGGGTGGGGTTTAGGGCCCTGCGGCAGTGCGCAACAGTCTGTAATTCCTTCTCGGCGATATCGCCGGCGTTCTGTGCGCTGGCAGAGGTATATACATATTATATCTTCTCTCCTCCCGTATACTCGTAAACTATCAATCAGGACACGTTGGTTTCTCTGATCTGGAGCCGATCAAAAATCAAGATCCAGCCGGCCATGACTAAAGGCAACTTCATATTCAGACACCGACGTTTCTTCTGTTTGTATCGACAATGATAAAAAAATTTATTCA
>APFE030620788.1:2781-15172 GCA_000404065.3 Pinus taeda | reverse complement strand
ATTTCATGAATTTCATTTATTAATGATCATTCTTATGAGATTGAATAGGTAAATTAAATTTTATAAAATATAATATTTGAAAGTTAATCACGTGAATTGTTCATTGGGTCTTGGATAGATCTATAGGGTCTTGGATAAATGGTGATCAGGTGCTTTGTTAAGGTATTTCTTGATGTTACGTCATTAGTTTAATTTCTCACTCCTTGATGTGATGTCACTAGTTCAATTCCTCGTCCCAAAAACATGATAAATATATAGTCCTATTAAACTTACAAAAAAAGTTAATCATGTAAATTATATAATATTCCAATCATCTAACATAAAAATTCATTTACTAAAACTCAAATAAATAACTTAACACTATTAAAATATTTTTTGAGTTTATTGTTAAAGTATTTAATATTTAAGTCATTTGCTATGGCATTTTCATGTGAGCATCATTTATTAAAAGTTAATAGCAATTTCATGTGAGCATCATTTATTAAAAGTTTATTTCTCATGAGGTTGAATAGTACATATAACACTAATGAAGATTAATTATATGAAACATTTAATACTCAAATATATTGGTATGACTTAACAACCATATTATAAGTTTGAATGGATGATTTAACACTTAAAAAGTTTTAAAGACATTTCGTGTATGACATGCCTTGTGTGATTTATTTAATAGCCACATAATTTACCAAAACTTAACAATCATATTATAAGTTTGAATGGATGATTTAACATTTAAAAAGTTTTAAAGACATTTTGTGTATGACATGCCTGTGATTTATTTAATAGCCACATCATCTACCAAAACTTGTCTTTCATGAGAATCATTTATAAAAGACTATTTCTTAACATTAAATTGACCACAAAAAATAGTGAAAAATGTCATTTAGTCTATTAGTTAAACTATACTTTTCCTATAAGCTCCAACAGTCCATTCAACACTATTGAAGTATCTTTTTAGAGATAATTGAATATTTGTTACAGGTAATTTATGATTAATTGAGTAAAGTATTTCATACTCAAATATTTATTATGGATTACAACCCATAACATTCACTAATAACTCAATTAGTGATGAGTGTGAATAGTCCATTAGCATTCATGAACTATGTTTTTTTAAGAGTTACTTTTTGAAGTATTTGATATTAAAGTTATTAGCTATGACTCATTTTCCATGAGCATTATTAAGTAATAATTCATTTATCATATGCTTATTATTATGGATTACAACCCATAACATTCACCAATAACTCAATTACTAATGAGTGTGAATAGTCCATTAGCATTCGTGAACTATGTTTTTTTAAGAGTTACTTTTTGAAGTATTTGATATTAAAGTTATTAGCTATGACTCATTTTCCATTAGCATTATTAAGTAATAATCCATTTGTCATATGCTTATATATATAATACTTGAGTCATTCAATATGACACATCTTACATAATTATCCTTTACTAAAAACACATTTCTCATTAGTTTTAATAATCTATTTCATAAATATTTACGACATAAAGTCATTAATCAGGGCTTAAAGTATTAGCTCAAATATCTAATACTCCACTCATGAACAAAGAGATTAACATTAGCAAAATGAATAACATAAATTTAATTGTCACCTTTAACACTCACTCCAACCAGATCACCCAACTTAATATAAATGTAGATCAAGCACTTTCAGATTTTTAACAATAAACATTTCCCCATAATCAAATATACGTGGTCCATGATTGTCCCTGATTTATTATTTTACTACTTTATTGTTAAAAAAACAAAAAAAACACATACCTTATAATTTAAGAAAAAAAACATAATTACTATAATTATTTAAAATAACATTCAACATTAAAGCATGTCTTCTATCATATAAAAATATACAAATATATAAATATATTTCACAATTTTAAAATTATAAATAATTAAAAAAATAGAAAAACAATCTCAATTAAATAATTAATTTTTTATTATAAAAATAAAATAAAATTTAACTATTAAAAACATATCTCGAACCTAAATTATAATGTCTCTCTGAGCCATAAAGTGAGGAAACATTATTTAAATGATAAAATTTAACTTACCACATTATTCTCTTTATCACCTCATGATTTTAGTAAAAATTCCTATCGTGTAGATTTCATGATTACAGTTCCAGACTATCCTCTCTATCACGTCAAGATTTTTATACAATGGATTCTATAATCTCGTACATGCTATATGCTTTCCTTTGAAAATATCCAGGATAAAGGACCCACTCTTTCCATTATCACACCTTTGCTATCTAAAACATCGTAATATTGGTGGGACCAAAAAATTAGAAAATATCTATTTAGAAATTTGAGATTTTTAAATCTAATTAAATGAAAAATTAATATAAGCCAATTTTATTTAGTAAAATGGTTTATTGCAATTTTGTGATAAGATGTGTAATTTTTATTTTTTCTCAAATTAAATTATATTGGTGTCACATGGCTTCTTGCCCACCAATTTCCTAGGGATTTGAGATTATTCCAATTCTAATAAGTTCATATTCAAATTGGATGGGGAAATTAATATATAAGTAAATTTTATTTAGCAAAATGGTCTATTTTACAATAAAATGTGTAATTCTTTTTTTTCCAAGTTAAAGTTGACCCATAACCTTTTTATACATGGTTAATCATGTAAGTATGTACATTGGTGAGACATTCTTTGTGTTGTAATAGTTTTTGTTGTTATATTCATAAAGCCTTTGACTATATCAACCACATTAATATTTTTAATGTGTTTGTACTAGTTTACGATATAATATCCCTTCATTATAAAGTTTGATTCTTCCCTTCCTATAAATTGAATAAATAATATTGGCTGCACCCAAAAATGAGAAAATGTACTTAGAAAGTGAGAATGTGTTGTTATGATGTGTCCCAAAGGTAGGTAGTAAGGGGTAAAATAAGTTTCTATTTATTTGATTTATGATATAATATCTTTTCATTATGTGGTGGTTGGAAAGTTTGATTCTTCCTTCTTATAAATTAAAAAATTATTTAGAATAGATTTTAAATTTTTTAATATTAATTATTAATAATTATTACATGGATGATAAAGATTTAACCTCTGTGAGATATTGTAGAATATTTTTAGTAGTGTTAAGTATTAAAGGTTGAGATTTATTTTAAAGGTATGTTGTTTTGCTATTTTAATTAAATTGATTAATTAAAAAATGTTATATGAATATGTATCATATGTGTTGATTTTTTAATGCTAATTAACCAAGCACAATTTTACTTCTAATGAAATTTAGCACATTCCATATTGTTCATTAAGAAATTACACTACATAAAACATCAACAATAAATGCAATAGAGCACTAGAGATTAGAGTAGGATAACAATGCATAGTGGACACTGAAATTTTTTATATAATTTTTTATTTTTATTTTTTATTTTTATTGCACCAGAGGCTCTCTCTTGCTCAAAATTTGTGGAGATTTTGTAATGTAATATCATGTTACAGTTTCACTGGATCAAAAAAAAAAAAAAAAAACCCACAAAAATTATAATTATAATTATAAATAATTATAATTTAACTAGCCTAGATCCATCTTAACTTGAATCTACCAAGCATCATGAGGGATTAAAATCTCTTGAGATAGTGAATAGAGATTTGATCCCTTTCAGGGTTTCCGCACTTAAGATGGATTTACGCTAGTTTTTATGTAATTTGACAGAATCAAAACCAACCTAGATCCATCTTAACTCCAAATTTATCAAGCACCAAGAGAGATCAAATCTCTTGAGATATGCAAAGAGGTTTGATCCCTCTACGGGCTTGGTGGATCCTGAGTTAAGATGGATCTAAATTGATTTAATTCCCCCCTTTAAAAAAGATATATTCCACATGAATACCTTAGATCAATACCATGGGTTCTCATAAACCTGGAGCTCAAAAAACACTAATAACTTGACCAAGTCAACTCTACCTTAACTACCCAACAAAAATTAATGAAAATAAAAATAATAAAGTAGAATTTTTATTTTAACATAGGGTTATTTTTATTTTATTTTGTTTTGACTTAGTTAAATGTTTACAAGACATTACATTACATTACAACATCTCTACCATAAAGGCACTATAATTATAAGGTGGATGGTAGGGATTTAACCTCCATGAAATATTCTAGAATATTCTTGGTAGTAGTCAAAGATCAAAGATTGAGATTTATCTTTGAAGTAATTATGTCATTTCTGCCCTTTTAATTAAATAATTAAATTGATTAATTTAAAAAATGTCACAAGAACAAGTGTCATATGAAATGAGGTATGATTTTTTGGGCATGTGATATTAATAAGCAATGATATTGGCCTATGGTATTGTGACAAAGCTTATTTACGCATTGAAAATTTCCATGATTAAGTGGGGATGAATCTCTAAGGTTAATTTTTATGTCTTTTTTAATATTGGCATTGTGAGATGTATCAATGATCCAAAATGGATTTTGGATAGACTCGTAAGTCTAAGTGGTCCTCACAGAGGAAAAATGAAAGTCCAAGGAAATTCCTGGAAATAGCCCCATTGCACAGATCTTTTCCTTCTGAATCTACTACAACTTGAATGGGCTAAAATGGGCTTAGGATGCAGAAGTTATCGCATGAAGAAGATGCCATGTTTCTTCGGAAAAAGATGCAAAAACCCCTCAAAATGGCAAAAAAAAAAAAAAAAAAAACCTTAAAAAGGGAAATCGCATCGAAAAAAGGCAAAGGCTAGATTTAAGCGGAGGCGGAGGAAATTTTGATCGGTTGATCCGATCGATTGGATCAGAGGTAGACACATGTGCAATATCAGAACCATGGAATCGACGATTGTGATCACGTGATTCGCCGATCATTGATCATGCGATACGCCGATTGCTAATCATGCGATACGTCGATCACTGATCATGCGATACGCCGATCGCCGATGATCGGATCGGCGAATTGGCGTCAGCGGTGCATAGAACCCCAGGCCGAGCGACATTGCGATCGCCGATATCGGCGATCAGCGATTGACGACCCCCAATGCCGATAAAAAGGGCGGACCCGATAAGTTTTCAAAGCCCGATCGTATAAAATTTTGGGTCCGGAAATTCGGATTCTCACGTGTTTCCCGTGTATTTGGAATTTTACCCAAAACACATATGCGATGCGATAAGTGATGAATCCGAACCTGAAAGGGTTTATAGATGCAAATGCATAACATTTCAAGTCCGCCATAAAGCCATTTTGCGATGTCTTCAGTGTTTTAATGTATTTTTCCAATACAAAGGGAAACCACGAAACGAGTGGTATTTCAGGCGGGCCATAGGCGGTAAGTGGTTTTTGCCAGGCTCTGGCCGAGCCCATACACTGGTTGCCACGTGGCTAGGCCTCAGAGAGGGAAAACCACCCTTTTCGGGCGGGTAATCCCCATGCGTGTTAGCCACCCGAAATCAATAATAGTCGTTAATCAACGATTACTTACGATGATGCCCAAAAATGAATCTGAAAGGATATAAGGCGAAATTAATGAATTTTGAAGTTTGATAGACCGCGTTTGGGCGAATTTTCCCGTGTTTTACAATATTCTCTATGTAAACAGGGAACGACTGTTTTTGGGCTTCTCAATGCAACGATGGTTATGTCCATTATAGAATAGGTGGCCACCATCCCTGAAGGCGTTTAGCAATGATTGCCAACGCTCAGAAGGGGATTCAAGCAGACAGAGGCTGGAAGCCAGAGAGCCCAGAAGAGGAAATGAACGGGCAGCGCCAATTGGCTTAAAGCCACAGAATGACAGAGAGCAGTGTTGGGACAGGAGCGCAGAAGGCTAAGCCAAAGCAAGAAGTAGGGGCAAAGAAAGAAACCAAAGCCGAAGAGCCAGAGCTAGAGCCAAGAGCCAGAGTCAAGAGCCAAAGCCAAGAGCCAGAGCGAGAGCCGAGATCCAGAAAGCCGAGAGCTTCAAGAGCCAGGGATAAAATGGTGTCTAAACCCATTGTTTCTGTGTAAAACAATGGAGTTGAGTCAAGAGCTTGTAAAAGGACTTTGTCATAATCCCAGAGAGCCTAGTTGAGTTGATTAGAGCTCATGGAGACGTAGCCCAAGAGTTGAGGGTGAAATCCTAATTAAATTGTTGCATTATATATCTAGTGCTTTAGTTGTTGTTGTATCAGTTCAAGCAAATAGCCTTAAAAACACATAAACAGTCAACAATAAACATAAGCATACACCTTACTTCAAGCACATAGTTAATTCCGCATTGGTTAATCATTTGTGACTTGGGAACATTTAAGCTTTGGAAGTGGGAAAGGTTCTTGTAAATTAGACAAGGAGCCTAAGTGCCCCATTTTCAAATCAATCATGAAGTGTTTGGATGATTATCATGAATTGATGCCTATTGACCTTTTGCTACCCATTTGATATATATAAGTGTGATAGTACTGCTTAGTTTTTTGAATTATACACTAACATGGTAGTGTATGATGCTCTATATAAACCTTCCTAGATCCATCTTAACTCTAGATCTATCAAGCACTAAGAGGATCAAATCTCTCGAGCTGCAAACCTCTTCTTTTAGTGCAAAAATTGAGGAAATATTTGCACCTCGAGAGATTTGATCCCTGTGAGGACTTGATATAAGATGGATCTAGGCTAGTTTAATCATTAATCATTAATCATTAATAATTATATTTATTTATTTTTAATTTATTTTTGTTTTTATGAATTTCACTTAGTCAAAAATGTTTTAATTCATAATTATAATTAATATATATATTTTTTTTTTTATGTAATTTGACCAGTCAAAATGTTAGAATATTAACATAACATAACAGGACATTTACAACATCTCTTCCATATTGGGCTGGAGAGTGTCTCTCACCTCAAAAATGTAAAAAAAAAATATAAAAAAAAAATACATACATATATATATATTATATATTTTTAATTGTGAAATAAGAGATGATTTTTGGGCATGTGGTATTGATGTGTAAATTATATGGCCCATGGTATTGTAACAAAGTCTTTTTACGAGTTAATAATATCCATGGTAAAGTGGGGTGAATATCCATGGTTAAAAAATCTTGTTATAATGTAAGTTTTAAGTTTTTATGTGATGGATATTATTGCATAGATTGTAGGCATCTGGCTTTTTTTTTTTTTTTTTTTTTTTTTGAAATAATATATTGCACTTCTGGACAATTATGTCGCTATCATATCATGTTTATCTTAGTATTTTTTACATTGTTACCTCCCTGCGTGGATTAATGGTAACAAATTTATTTTAAACTCTGCTACTTTGGATGATGACAGTTATGTCACTGTGTGTGGATTAATGGTAACAAATTTATTTTGAACTCTGCTACTCGGGATGATGACAACTATGTCACTGAACAGTTTTTGAATATGCATTAGCATCTACAAAATGTAATTTCTTATATTAATGAAATTACGAATTTTTCCAAGGGAAAAAAAAAAAAAAAAAAAAAAAAAAAAAAAAAAAAAAAAAAAAAAAAAAAAAAAAAAAAAAAAAAAAAAAAAAAAAAAAAAAAAAAAAAAATTATGTGCTTATTAATAAATTTTAAATATAAGTTAAAAATTATTATTTAATTTATATGGTAAGATGAGTCTTAATTTATAGTTATTGTTTATATCTATATTTTTTATTTTATTTTCTTAGGAAAAATGACAACTTTCTATTAATAAAAATAAAAAGTTACATAGAGCAAATGCACAAGTGCAGTCATAAATTGTCCATGAGGACCAAGTGTAAGTGCTTTAAGCACTCATAGTAGCTAGGCTACGAAAAAAATAAAAATAAAATTACATTTGACCAGATAAACTGGTATTTTCTTTTATTCTTTTTTTCTTTTGAACTTTTTGCCAAACCCCAAGTGATGGAGTAGTCGTAATAATTGCCAACTATCTGACACTAATCTCTCGGAAACATGAGATCACTTTGTTCCACCTAAGCCTTGATTGTTACTCTTTTCCTTCTGTTGATTCACATGAATCGAAACCACTGTTGAGTCATTGGGGTTCTCTGTATGTTTTTCCTGATCCTTGAGCCTCTCTTCTCCCTCCTTTTGAGAACCTTGTTGATCCTGTGTTTATGGATGTTGTTGGGTCTCATCCTTTCTTCATCCTCATCATCTGAAGAAGGTGGGTATGGGAATTGCAACCTTTGTGCTTTTGCAGTCTTTTCTTTGCTTGTGTGCATGAGTTCTGCAAGTGCCTTGTTAGATGGTAAGTTCAGCATCTAAAGGTGGTATTTTAAAAATCTAATCATTGTGTCCACTTGAAGTCTTGATGTGTCAAATGAATATGATCTGGAAGACCCTTGCTTAAGTCCATCTCCACACATATGCGTGCAAAAGTAAAGACACCTTTGTCTATTCTTTCCCAATCTATCTTTAAGAATCTTCCTAAAGAATTTCCAATGCCTTCTAGGACATGGTGGTGCCAAAAGGGGAGCGGGATGTTATGCAGCCTTACCCAAACTGACATTTTCGTAACCACCATTGTGTTGGCATCAAAATCGGTAAACCATGAGGTTATAAAGAGACACACTCGTCCCCAAAACTATGGTCCTTCATTTATAACATAATCAAAGTCTTTCTAATTATTGAACTAAACAAAAAAAAAAAAAAAAAACCTTTTGCACAAAGATAAATGTCACAATCTTTGGTCCAATTGAGGTAGATCCATTGATGCAGATCTTCATATTTTGGCTAAAAACCATTAAATCGAAATAAGATAGCTTTTGCTTATAAAGTAGTGAAAATATCACTTACTTCTAGTAATTCTATGGAAATATCTAGAGCTTTCTCCATCTCCTTTATGAGGTACGAACCTGGGATTATCAAATTTGGGGTTTGTTTGTCATGTGTGGCAACATTCCCTCTCAATGCATCCTTAAAAGAGACCGAACCCCTGTCATCAAAAGATGATCTAGGTGGAATGCTCACTCCTGGGGCACCACCTTGTAATCTTAAATTCAAGATAATGGTAGAGTTCCTTTGAATACCACAGTCTTTCAAATGGATCACATCCTGCAACACTTTTCCTAGAAAAATGAGACTTTGTAATGAATCAGGTATACCTATGATATTTTGGGCACTCTACTTTAGATATATCACTAAATCTGTTCCTCAAACCCTTAGCAATAACAATTTTCCAGTAAGGGTTTTCATAAAAACTTGAAACAACTGCTCCAAATCTGGATATGTGCATTGTGATCTCCCTTCTACTTGTCTCTCATTTGGATATGACGGCCCATATAATACCCTCCAGTCACTACAATCATAAACAACGACCGACGATAGAAGGCACCAGCAATAAGAGCCTCATGCACCCCTATGAAAAGCAAAAGCAGCAATGCCAAGATGCTCGCTCTGTAGCATAAAAGCACCGAGAATGCAAAGCACCCAACCCTTTGTGTCTTCGTTGTTCCAGTAAATTGTCTTGGGTATAAACTTAACTGATAATTCTGTAAGTGGGTCAAAACCCCTGCCACCGTATAGCCCCCTAGACACCAGTCGTGGTAGAACCAAAGGAATCTCCACTAGAAAAGGAAAAGGACGACCCTAACCATAGTTGTGATCACACTTATGGATAATCTCCCCTTGACCTAGGAGCCCGCAGCCCACAGCAAGGAACCACAACCTCTCAGCGACGCCATGCCTGTTGTAGCAGGAAGCCAAAAACCTAATCCACGCTACCTCCATTAGAATATGATCAACATTAACCACCATCTTATATATTTTAATGTGATAGAGGGTATATCTCAAAAGTAATTATATTTTTTTTCTTTGAGATTTAATTAAAAAATTGTTATAAAATTAAATTCAAATAAAATATTTATAAATATTTTGATTGTGAGATGAGCCATGGTATTGTAACAAAGGTATTGTAACAAAGCCTATTTACAAGTTAATAATATCTATGGTAAAGTGTGTGCGCATATCTATGGTTAAGCATATTGTTATATTGTAAGTTTAATGTAAGTATTAAAGTTTTTATGTGCTTATTAATTAAATTTACATAATTATTATTTTAATTTACAAGGTAAAATTGATCTTAACTTATAGCTACTACTTACATGTTATATATTTTAATGTGATATGTATATTATGATTTACTTTTGTCCAAAAAGTTATTCATAATTTTTGCATGGAGAGGCACTCTACAACCCATTATGGCAACGTAATGTTATATTTAAAATTTGACAAATTAAAAATATTAATAACAAAAGAAATTAATGTCAACCATATTTAAAATACTTCAATTTGCAGTTTAATTTTATATAGCTTTATATATAGTTATAAGGTAACCGAAAGTAAATAAAAAAAATTACCTTTTAGCATGAAGAAGAAATGTAAGTTATTCACTACTTAATAGGAAGATGAGTAAAAAAAAAATTACTCTTTACTATGTCGAAAAAACGTAATTTCTTCACTACATAATATGAAGATGACAAGAAATAGTATTATTGATATTACATGATGTGTAATTCATTCTACATTAAGTTTAGATGTGATATTTAAAACAGAAATATATGAATATATTTTATTGTCAATCATAAGTAAAATATTTCAATGTCCATATTAAACAAGTATTGTAGGAAGAGTAGTCCCTGCCAATTAAGTGGATGTTATGCTTCTAGAAAACTTGCAAATTGATAGATGAAGTGGAAAACTTAATTACCTCTAAGGGATAACACTTGAAATTAGTGGAGAAAGTTTGTTTCAGGGTTGAGTGTGTGTCTTAGTTTAGATTTAGTTCCTATTTTCTAGGAGATAGTTTTGATCTCCCTAAATTGAATGTAATCTTATTTATTTTAGATTTTATGGATAATGGAGTAGAGCAGTACTGCTTGGGTAGTCTCCAGGTGTAGCTTGTTTCACATGTGAGCTACAAGTTTCATTTTAATGTGTCTTCCCATTTTTATCTTGGTATCAGAGCGCAAAGAAGGAGCTTTGTGTGAACTGGGTCTGTGTTGAGTTGAGCCCTTGTGGCTGAGAGCCCTAATGGTTGAGATTGGAGAGTGAGTAAACCTCCTTTGCTAGTAAATGCAGGTGTGTAGATCTTGTTCATAAGTTGTGCAACAATGAATCTTGACGTCGATTGGAGGAGGCCCCATCAGAGATCAGTGGAGCAGCTGATCAACAAGGCAATCCAAAGGGCAGAGAAGGAGACTGTGCAATTTTATTGAGGGAAAAATGTGCAAGAAGTAAGAGGGAAAAGTGCGCAGATCAAGGTGACTTAGAGAAAACTTCCCCCTCCGTGTTGTGTCTAAGGTAAGACTATGCATACGATTGTTTCTGTGAAATTTGTTGTTTTATTTTTCTTTGAAACCCTTGCCTGGATCGTTTGAATGGATCTGTAGATCAGTTGTTGGATCAATGGATTTGGTATTGGATCCCCAGATTAGTTGTTGGATAAGTGGATCTGATGTTGGATCCATAGATCTGTTGAGTGGGTCAGTGGATCTGGTGTTGGATCCATATATTTGTTTCTATATCACTGGATCTGTTGATTGGATCAATGGATCTGTTGATTGGATCAATGGATCTGTTATTGGAGTCATGGATCTATTGATCATACGAGTTACTAGTGGTGCTCGTGAGTTAAAAAGTAGGGCACTATTGAATTGTTTTGTCACAATGAATAATCACATTGCATAGACATACCTTAATGAGAACAATAAGCTCGATGGGTCAAATTATGCCAGCTAGAAGTTCAAATTTCAAACATTACTCGAGGGTTCTAGTGGGTGGACAATTGCAAATGAAGATGAAGCAAAGTTGATTGCAACCGGAGGTACCACGGCTGCTTTAGTTCAATATAAAGAGGGAAAACAAAGCGAAGGTGTTGTTGAAGATGTTGGTAAAAGACAACATAATCCCTCATATCCGAGACTACAAAACTTCCAATGATATTTGGGTGACACTCAAGGATTTCTATGAAACGAAAAATACAAATCGTGTGTTGTTTCTAAAGAGAAATGTTTTCTCCATTAGGATGGAAGAGAATGAATCTATTACTGCATTCATCTCATATATTAAAGAATTGAAAGACAAGTTAGGTGACATAGGGGAGAAAGTATCCAACATTGATCTCGATACAATTACCCTAAATGTCATGACAGAGGATTATCAAATGTTCATTACGGGGCTTGCATCAAGGGAGAAATCTCCCTCCTTTGAAGAGTTAACAGGGATTTTGATGTAGGAAGAAGAGAGACGTAAGAATATAAAGCCCCAGAGTGCGGATCTAGCATTGGTGGCAAAGAACAATTTCTTCAAAGGGAAACCAAGAGGAGGACATAAAAGAAGTGGTCCATCTCAGAAAAAATCCATTTCAAGGTATGTCATCCACCAAAAATGATTTAGGAATTTTTTTTTTT
>APFE030620780.1:70432-121399 GCA_000404065.3 Pinus taeda | reverse complement strand
AGAGGAAGAAATGCTACATGATATATCAAAATTACAAGAACAAGTGCAACAAGTGTCACTTGCACAAAAAGCAACAAAATCTAAGATGGATGGTTTAAGGAAAGATGTAGAAACTAAGATGGATGGTTTAAAGAAAGGTGTAGAAACTAAGATGGATTATTTAAAGAAGGGCATAGAAGCCAAGATGGATGGCATGGAAGCTAAGATGAATGGCATGGATGCTAAGATGAATGGCATGGACGCTAAAATTGATGGCATGGATGATAACATGGAAGAATTGACAATAAAAAAAACATCGTTTGTTTCTTGTTGCATTGTTCGAATTTTTGAGTGCTTGTATGAAAAGAGAGACTTTTTGGTTTACTTGTATTATTTGGAAAAGGTTAATATTTGAAATTGTTTTCAATATTCGGGTGATTTGAAATTGGTTAGTTGCATTTTAGGGAAAATATTGTAATGGGATTTTGAGTTTTTGTTTATATTTCAGTTGAAAAAGTGAAAAACTCTTTCCCTACTGTAGATAGATTTCATTGAAACAAAAAGATCATATCATCATTTTCGATTACATTAGGATTGTGTCAAGTCGTAGTTTCATCAAGTTTCACATCCATTACCTTTGCATAACAACAACCATTAAAGAAAGTTTTATTCTTATGGATCTTTACCACCTACCGTATATTAAGTCTAGGGATTTGGAATATGGAAGTGAGTAAACTTTCCAAAGCTGCAAAGAAACACTAGAATCTTGCGATAGGGATGTAAATCCAGTTATTTTAGTTTTTCTTTGGGAAGCTCCCCTTACAAAGGAGTCAAGAACGAGATCATATTAGACCTGGTGAAGTGATCATACCCACTTCATTAGCTATGGTAGAGTGATTTACATGTATTACAAAGGTGTCGAAAGGTACTTGGGGTCACTTGAAAGTAAACCTCCTGTTATCTCAAAATCAGATCCTGATAGGCTGCTGGTCAGGTTGACTCTAAGTAACTATTTCAAACCTACTTTAGGCTGAGGCTTAGCCTCCTCAACCTGAGAGGGCTCTCTCAAAAAGGGTTAATGATTTTGATTATAGATAATATGGCTAACTCTTGTAAAACAACTGTGAGAATATGAATGGTGGAAACACATTTAACAACTATCCATTGGGCTCATGGAGTCAACAACATCTCAATATAACAATGAATTCAACCTTACATAGAAGTCAGGGCATTCAGCATTTAAATATTCAGAACATAAAAAACTCATATAGGACCACATAGTTTATGTATGCATACAGGAAGTCAGAGCACCTCAAGTGAATTATGAGTGATTACACATCCATACCACTGCAAGAATTAGGAAAAGAACAACATCACATATTCTTAACATAAAAATCCCTCATGAATCCTAAGAAGTAAAGCCAAACATGTATTACTGAAACAGAGTCTTACATAAGCCAAATACCAGCCTTTTCATAAAATTTCCAACCCTGAGTACATTGCTGCTTCAGCTATATATAGAGTTCTTATTTTAACTGATTGAGATTCCTCCTCAAGCATGAGGGGAATTCGAAAACTACTTCTATTATTGACAGCTATTAAACTTTAACTATTTAATAACAAACTGTTAACTGGAGTTTTTTAGAGATCTAAATCAAATAGGACTTTAACTCCATATTACATGAATAATGGCTTTGATTAAGATAATTCTCTTTCTTTGACATCTGGTTCTCTTTCAGTTTGGCTGAGATGGGTGTTCAATGCTCCACGCTGCTCTTGTATGTTGTATCCTCTTCACTGTTCAGAAAAATAGGAGACTATCCTTGCTTCTCAGTTTTATGGTTTTTTAAATCGACATAAGTCGATCTTTCATCTTTATTTCCCAAAACATGACGGGTGGCCACGTCTATTGATGTGTTGTCCACTGTTTTAAAACATGACTTATTGATGTGTTGTCCACTGTCTTTAAAACCAAAAAATGCATTCAGGCTGTCTGAACCGTGCTTCAACTACTTATGATATGACAAAATGCAAAATTTGATCCAAACCATTTATCTCCACTTGTCTTAGTCTGATTGGTTGTTGTAGCTTCAGATGTCTCCTTACATACATTTGTCCCTCAAAATTTTCCCGCTTCTACTTCAAAATGATTGATTTATATCGGAATCATCACCTTCAGCAGTTTCGTAGCGCGCTACGAAACTGCTGAGTTGTTTAAAAGACATTGTTCTTAACCCGAAAACTTTATTAATCGAGCACTTTGTTGCCAAAACTTCCTTTAGACTTTCCAGAAACTGAATGGACATTTAGGCTTCTTCAAAAAGATGAGATCAAGCAAATTCATCAAAACTCAAAACAAAATCTTACTTGAAAGGTGATTTCATTTAGCAGGTTCTTTAAGCTGGCTTAACTGTGCCTTTAGATCTTCTATTTGTCTCTTCATAACCTTATTCCCAGCTCTCAGTTGCATATTAATCATCCTGATGTACTTGCCTTCTTTGATTGCCGGCACTGTCCAAGTATGAAATTGCGTATTACAGTCAACCACCTCTACAGTTGCATTCTCCTCCCATAGGGTTTTGATTATGTAATAATTAGCTTGTATGACTGCATGTCTTCTAGCAGCTTTCTTCAGTTTGGCAATCTCATGCTTAGCTGATTCCAATCTGCTTTTCAGGTCTGCTATATTGTCTTCTTTGAATGTGTTGACTGTTTTGCCTGTGTTCTTTCTTTGTTGGCATTGTGTCTCTTCCCCTGTTTCCTCTGTTCTTGGCAGTGCCTCCTGCACTTGCTGAAATCTCCTTGTCATAGGTCTCCTAGGTTTAAAAACAAATTGTTCAGCTTGCTCATCAAATTTAAGCCTTTTTGAGGCTTTGGTTTTCTTTGTACTCTCTTTATCTGACTGCATCAATTCATCTTGAACTGGTAGGGACTCCTCAAAGTCAATAGCCTGCAATAAATCATTTAGACTTCCCTTGGAAACTGGACTTTCTTCAACTACTACTGCTTTACCTTTTTCCTTAGCCATCTGACTTCTTGTTCTTCTCCTTGAGACTACTTCAGATGTGCTTGCTTCAGGTACAGTCTTTTCAACATGAGTTTTTTCCTTAGTTGATTGCTGAGGTGTGTCTTGAATGATGAGTGGTTGTACTGGCTCTCTCACTTGTTTTCTTGCTTGTAAATTTGGAACTCTCTTAGCTCTTGCTTCTGTTTGGAGCTCCGTTATTGTGAAATCTCTTGCAGGTACAGGACTGAGGCCAGTCTGGCTTTTGAAGCCAGCCATAAAAATGAATGAATTCCAATCTTTGCCTACCCTCTGAAGCTCATCTAAGACCAGTAGTTTAATCAAACCATGATGAAACAAAGAGGTTTCACAACCCTCTTTCCTCAATTACACCTTATCACACATCTTACTCAAACTACAGAAAAGATAAAAAGGTAGATCAATGGAGACCTTCCCTGTGAAATGCAAAAGGAGCTTAAAATGGTACGAGTACACCTTGTTATACCTTCCTTCACAAGTCAAATATTTTTGTATGCAGGTGAGTAAATGAGCATAATATTCTTTGACATAGCTCCTGGGCACTGCCTTACTTAAATCTGCATTTACAAACTCATTCTTTAAAAATTCCTTGCAAGGATTCATGTCAAATTTGAAATTTTAAAACCATTCCTCTTGTCCTCGTGGGATCTCTGTCATAGTGGATATTATCTCTGGCGAGACCTGCAATTCTATCATAGCTACCTTTGAATTCAAGCCTGTGAAATTAAGCGCAAGTTCTTTGGTTACCTGCGCATGTCCTCCTTATAACTTCTTGCAAAAATTCCAGCACCCGGCTTTTTTGAATGCTTTCTCTACCTCTTTATTCCTTAGTGTTATATCCAGGCCTTCAGATTCATTCCTTAGACATTTGTCGTATCTGTGTTCCTTTTTCTCCATTGATCTTTCCAAAGATTTGCAAACAATGACTACTAGCTCTGGTTTGAATTGTGATTCAGCTTCTTTTAGAATTCTGCCTCGCTTGATTTTCAGCCTCGCTTGATCTTACTTGAACTTGAAATCTTGCCATTTAAAATCTCTCAAATTGCAATCTTGCAGATTTCTTATTCATGCAAGATTTACAACCATCATTAAGATTTATGCACGGTGGCCTTCCTTGGAAATGATGATTCGTGCGTATCAACAGATCTAATGGTGGTGATAATGACAATGAGTGCTGGAATGTGATAAGAGGGGTACATGGACTGACATGAGAGGACACGGCCTGTGATTCATCTAACGGATTTGACATTTCGGGAAAGATTTGCTGCGAAATGTACGAATCCATGATTTCGCAGCGCGGTTAGTTTAAAATTTGAATAATGCGTTGCAGAATTGCCTAATAGGGTTTGCGTTGCGAAACTGCTAAACTATAAAAGCGCTGTGAAAACACTTTAATAGTATGCATGCGCTACGCAATTACCAAAAGACTTGGTGACTGACATAAGATGACACGTGGCTATGAAACAATGGTGAATGGAGGAGAACCAATGGTAGATAGGAATAATCTTGACTCATTACCTCTTAAAATTTCAGACTCTAAGAAAAAACAAAATTAAAACAATCATAGACTAGCACTGACCTTTGTCATCGAGCTAGGATGAAAAGTTACATATATCAAATCTCTGTTTTAAAGTGATAACACCTCCAATTAACCATATTGAGGAGCTTTCAAGGGGATTGAGCTTTGTTACTCTACCCTTGCATGTGCATCTAATTTACAACTATCCCCCCAGATATAATCGTTGTATTTGGTAGCCTTAGTGACCATAATCCTAGGACTATTACCTCAGGTGACGACAGAGGAAAGGTCATGTTGTACCCGGAACAAACGTTGAATATACTCACTTAAACTTTTTGGAGGGCAATCTTCACTCGAGATGACATAAGTGAAGTTACTTGCAGCAGATCATTTCATTAAGCAGGTTGTCGAGGTAACTGGTTCCACTTGCTCATATCTACAACCACTTTTCACTTTAATTTCTGCAACGTTGGATTTCATTACCAAGTAATGATTTTACTGTGAAAAGCTTGTTTTCATGGTTTGAATCCTTAGAGTTTTTAGTGTGTGTTAATTGTTTATTTTTACTTTTTAGAGGCTGTAGGATTAGATAGTGAATTTTGTTTAATTTTGTGATAATTTTTAATCCTGGCTAAATAATCAAGACATTCATGTAGAATGTGAGGTCAACCTCGTAAATATACACCAAGTCATTTGGAAAAAATAAAAATAGAAAGGTCAAAATCAATAGGATCAAAAGCCTCACATGAACTTGAAACATCAACAATTTACATTTTGAGACAATTGAAACCGCTTTGAATCTGATACAGGAAGTAGAATCAAGTTTAATTCACTTTGGTCCAGAGATTACCGAAGTAGTTCATATAGAATCTGACACTAGTGAAGTTTAGACACTGAAATTACCGAACTAGATGAAGAACATCCTGAATCTGAACTTTACCAGCCTGAATCACCTTCGACTATTATAATTCTTACTCTCGAGCCACATTCACCTCGAAGGAAGTTGATAATAACGACTGAACTACCTCCTAGGTTAATTAGTATTGAATACGTTACCAAAGAAACAAAGACACTTCATTCTCCATTTACTGGAGCTGTAACTTTTGACCCAAGAGTTCCTTTCTCTCATTTCCGACCTGATCCTTGGTATTATACAAATTTGAGTTTTTTTATGTCAGAATTTGTTAGTGCCATGAATTCCCTTTTATTCACCACAAGTAACTATGTCATAAATTCCTATTGGGAGTGAACCTATTGGTTCATCTATGTTTACCATCTCCCCAAAATCGTTATTGTATGGTGGTCCATCAGTTCCTCCTCGATACCAGTCACTTGCTGGAACTTTTTCAGGAGTTGCTTCTTCTCCTCAACCTTCTACATTTTCATCTGGTTTATCTACATCTATTGATCATAGCATGACTTCCATGCCTGAAGCATCTACGACATCAGACCAACATATTCATATGGTGTATGGTAATTCAAGTAACCCCGACTAGTGTTTATTACTAGCCTAGGGGGCAACCACCTTATCCTCCACCTAGAGGACAACCTATTATTGGAGGTCAATATTTTACCAGAACCTATGGTTAGATACCTCAGCCTAACCTTGGTCAACCTACTGTAAATCAACCTTTAATTGGTAGTCATTATCCTAGGACGAACACAATTTGTTATCCTGATTTTAATCAACAATATGGTATAGGTGCCCCACAAGTGTCGCTTTATCAACCTGTTCAACCTACTAGACAAGTTATACCTCAGATACTTTTTCCTAGTATTGTTGTACTTGTCCATTAGCCTGTTAAGGGAATTCCTCAAAAAGTTGTTCAACAACCTATTCAGGAAATTCCTCAAACACTTATTTAGCGATTGATTCAACAACTTGTTCAGAGTTTGCCACAGACCCCTGTTCAAACAACTATTTCACAACTGGTTCCAAGTTCTCCTTAAACACCTATTTGAGGAGTATCACAAACGACTGTTCCAGTAACCCCTCAAATATTTGTTCCTCAGACTACTAAGGAAATATCACAGCCTTCTGCTTATCAAATTGTTCCTACAGTCCAGTCTATACCACAGATTCCTATCAGGAAACCCATTTTCAGAACAGGGCAAACACCTTTTCAAGGTCAAGATTTCGAAAACCAGCCTTTTCAAGGTCAAGCCTACCAGGTTCTACCTTTTCAAAGTCCACGTTATCAAGGCGAAACTTTCCAAAACCCATACTTTCAAGGTCAATTTATTCAAAGTCAACATGTTTAAAGTCAATTTGTTCAAGGTCAACCTTTGCAAGCACAACATGTTTAGGGGCAATATTACTTAGGTAAAATGGGTCAATCTCAACCTTTCCAGAGTCAATCGTACCCTGGTCACACTTATCAAGTCCCTATTCAACCTCAACCTGGTATAGTTCATCCTGGTTACCCTGGTGGAATCCCAAATCCAACTGCTCATGCTATTACAGGATATATTGGATATCCCCTCCAGAGGTTGGTCTTAACCCTCAAGGTTATCAAGCTTTACTTCAAGATCCTAGTCGACAATTACCATTTATTTAAATTCTAGATCTACCATATTTATTCCAGTTCACTAATGATCCTATTTATTACTATCCTTTTTGGTTGACGATTCCTACCAAGTTACTAAGTGACATACCTAAATTCGAAAGGAAATCAGGAGAGGATCCATCCAATCAGGTGATGACATATCATCTTTGGTGTGCATCGAATTATTTAATCGATGATTCCATCCATCTATGCCTTTTCCAACAAACTTTAACTGGTTCGGTAGCTAAATGGTACATTGAGCTACCTCGTGACTCTTTCCATAACTTTAACTCCCTGGAAATAACATTTTTAACCCACTTTAAACTACCAATCCATTGTGATACTAGTACCGAATTGTTGAATTCTTTAAAACAATCAAAGTCATCTCACATCTCCGACCATATCCATGAATGGAGACGTAGATGTTGCTTAGCCAAAGTTTTCATTCTAGATCAAATTTTAGCTGAATAGTTACAAACTCTCTTCTTCCCGTTATCACGGAAGATGTTTCCAAGGGTGGTGTCATCACAAAAGATGAAGTAATTGCTCGTGCCTAGTACTTAGATATAGTCTACATTCAATCTAGCACTTCATATGAAAAAATCCCAAATTTACTTCGCCCTATGGGTGAACCCATTACTACATCTCCTACAGGATCATGATCTAATGTTGTTGATGGCATTATAGGTTCTGTTAGCCAACAGTCTAAGAAAAAAAAAAAAAAAAACTAAAAATAATAAAATTAATAATAATAATTAATATATAATATATATATATTATATATATATATAAAATACTAAATTTATAATATAATAAAAAAAATAATAATAATAATAATAATAAAATAAAAATAAAAAAATAATAAAAAAATATAAAAATAAATAAAAATAAATAATAAATAAATAAAATAATAAAAAAAAAATAAAAAAATAAAAAAAAAAAAATAAAAAAAAAATACTCTGACTTTGGCCATATAGGATACACCATTTGAAAGCCTTCCTCCATATCTATTTCTGAGATCAACATTATAGAATCATCTCTTGGCAAGACAAAATCAACTGGAAATAAGAAGAATGGGAAAGGTAAATTGAAACAAAATGTTGCTCTAAAGGAAAACCCTGCTAAAATTGAACCTACTGATGAAAAACATAAAACTCACTATCCTTGCCTTATTTGTAATGAGGATCACTATACAAAGGAATTCCCACATCGAGCAGAGGTTTCTAAATTCATTAAAGGTTCTCCAACTCCTATTGTTTTGAATGATTCATTTCCTTCTCAAGACAATAATATTGGGTGTGGAGCTTGATTATATTTATTTAGAGGTATCACCACATTGGACCCCATTTCGTAATGTGGTGGCAACGCCACTCGTTTATGTGCGCTGCCAAGGGGTACACGACGATTCTTTAGACCCCCCTCCCTCCGACGAGGGTTGCCCCCGAAGCTAAAATAGATGTAAAATTTCCTTGTAAAATGTTGTAATTTCGTAGTCAATTTGGGCCGTTCATTAGGCGGAAATTTGACAGTAGAAGTTATGTTTAATTTAGGGTTTTTTAACCTAGAAGACAACCCCTCGCTATATATCAGGGAATTATATTGCAACTATGTAGATGTGTATTCTGAGTGAGAAAGAGAGAGGAGACTGTGTGAAAGTGAAGGGGGAATTACAGCGGATCTGTTGTAGGTTGTATCTATTCATTTTACTAGATAATATAAAAGGAAGGTCTGGTTGTTTCTCCATGGACATAGCCCAAATTGGGTGAACCACGTATAAGTGTCTCTGTTGTTTTATGTGTTTTCTGTGTTTATATTTCTGCAATATATTTTATGTTTTCCATTGCTCTGTAATATATAATTTTCTAAAAAATAAAATGGTTTCTCATGCAATTCTTCATACAAAATCTTCACTAAAATCATAGCCTCTCGGCTCAAACCTCTCCTTCCGATGCTAATCTCTGAAAACCAAGGAGGCTTTACGGCTAATAGACAAATATCAGACTCTATTCTTTTGGTTCAAGAAGCCATACATTCAAGCCATGCAAGGAATGAAAAAGGATTTATTTTGAAACTAGACTTGGCCAATGCCTTTGACAGGGTAAGGCATTCCTTCCTATTTGCAGCTCTTTAGAGGATGGGATTCTCTCCTCTCCTTATTAATATCATAAGAGCCTGTATCTCTGGCCCATGGATTGGCCCCCTCATCAACGGCAAACCTGGACCTTCCTTTCAATCCTCAAGAGGATTAAGACAAGGCTGCCCCCTATCCCCATATCTCTTCATCCTCATGGAAGAATCATTCAGCTGTGCGCTTGATCATAAGAGGCAGGTAGGCCTCATTACTGGCATTAAGTTTGAAGATGGCATTAAAAACATAAATCACTCTCAATTTGCTGATGACACCCTATTGCTAGGCGGTGCAACCACCATTATAGCATGAAGATTCAAATCCCTGCTAGACAAATTCATGAGATACTCAGGGGGTCAAATTAATTATCTCAAAAGTTGCATTTATGGATGGAATGCTTCACCTCAAACGATCCACAGCATTTCCAACAATTTCGGTGTCCCCTACAAGTTAAATTGGGACTGTTTCAGTTACTTGGGAATGCCGGTAAGCATAGGGAATGCAAAGGCAGGTGTTTGGGATTTAACATTAGACAAAATGAAAAGGAAAGTTTAGAAATGGGGAACTCTGTGGCTCAACCCAGCTGGGCGATAGGTGCTTCTAAAATCAACCCTTTCCTCTCTTCCCCTCTATCAATTCTCCCTGGCTCAAGCTCCAACTTCATTCCATCGTAAAATGGACAACGTTCTCAGATTCTTTCTTTGGCAGGGTGGCAAGAATGAAAGGAAAAAATTCAACCTAGTAAAATGGAAAAATGTCATTCAAAGTCCAGAGAAAGGAGGTCTTGGCATAAGATCCCCATCACTCATGAATTTAGCTTTTGGTGGAAAGATGATCTGGAGACTTCTAGACAATCAAACAGCCTGGTGGAAAAAAGTCCTGGAGGCAAAATACCTCAACCAGTCAAGGCAACATCTACTCACTTCCGAGATCCCCAACAGAAATTGTACAAAGATATGTAAGTTTTGCAAAAAATCCATTGCATTCATGGCGCAAAATGTCTCCAAAGTGCCAAAAGGAGGTGCAACTGTGAACATCGGTTCGGATAAAATCATGGGGAACCCACCCATAAACAGTCTCCCAGGTATGGATCCTATAATTTTTTATTTACAAAGCAAAGGTATATTTAATCTGGGCCAAATCTCTCAATGTAATGTATCAACCAATGTTTGGATGCGATGGAAATTTCCTCCCATCCCCCATCATCTTAAAGGCAACTTTGATTCTTTTTGCAACCACCTGCATAGTATTGTGCCCACCATCAAAGCCGATAAAGATGAGTTCATATGGGATCCTACAAGAACCAATTATTCAATCAAAGCAGGCTACAATTACTTAAGTAGCAAGAAATACCCAACGACAGTATGGACACACTGGAAGATCTTAAAGAAAGCAGAAGCAATTCCAAAAGTCAAATTTTTCATGTGGACTCTCCTGCATGGGAAACTACTAACTGCAGAGAACCTCAAGAAAAGAGGCATTGTTGGACCCTCTAGATGTCCCAACTGTAAAGTTGTAGAGGAATCCATATAGCACGTGTTTATCTCCTGTCCCTTTGCAGTCTCATGTTGGAACAACATCATTCCTTTTGCACCTACCATTTGGAATACTCAGCATTCCATCGACGAAGCTCTACATAACTGGAGGAGGAACTATCCTTGGTAATCCATGAAGCATAATCCCACTAAAAGAGTTTGGAACGCCCTCCCATTAGCTCTTCTATGGCGAATTTGGGTTTCTCGGTACAACATGATATTCCGAGATAAAATAACTACAATCAGGCACCTTTCCATCAAAGTAACAAGTCTGGCCATTGAAACCATAGCCTCCAAGATAACAAAAAAAATCGATCCCACCAGTCTATGGACAGAGGAAAGAAAATTCATTTGGAACCTTCTTGACAAGACCAGTAATTCTTTAACAGTAAAAATTAGCAATTTCAGAGGCAAAGCAAGCAATCTCAGTTGGAAAATACGCCTAACAAAGGATGAATTCAGCAGATGGCTCCAATCAAAGAACTCTCACTCTTTATTCTTCAATGGAGCATCTAAATCTAACCTGGGAGCAGCAGGAACAGGGGGCATCATTTTCAATCCCTCAGGTGATCCCATTTCCTCTTATGAATGGGGATTGGGAATCCTATCCAACAACAGAGCCGAAGTTCTGGGCCTCTACCAAGGCATACTTCAGCGACAGGTCCAAGGGACTAAAAAAGCCCTCATATTTGGTGATTCCACCATTATAATAAGCCTAATGAACAGTAATCGACAAGCATCCAATCTCTTCTTACATCAAATCATCAATTGATGTAAAAGTTTGCTATCTCATGATATGGAGTATCACTTTTTTCACGTCCTCCTTTCCAACAATCAAGATGTAGACAAAAGGGCTAGTCAAGCCTGCTCATGGAAAAAGGAAGTATCCTATGCAACAATACGACCCTGCACCAATACATACCGTGAAATTTATGATTGATTCAAAAAGATCCCCTCCAATGAACTGCACCTCTGCTAATAAGGACTCTGACCAAATCTAAAAGAAATTTGAAATATACTACTGCAAATCCCTGATAACCCAGTCGTATCACATCACTGGAGATTTTGATACAGCAAATTTAATTCTTGACAGCAAGAACCATGATCGCCCATGCCTCCTCCATGTGATCCGGTCCTCTTCATGCCCCTGTTTGCCCGCTATATATCCCAGCAAGCCTCCTCCACATTTCCATGCTCCTTATTCCAAATATTTATCTGCCTTTGCTTTCTCTATAGTGCCCATCAATAGGTCGACGATCTTTGGCCTCGCCTCCATCTTCAGGTCCCCTCTCGACCGAATCCTCCTCATCGACTCAATAAATTCCGCTTCTCTGCTCCTCTCTACTCCTGTAACAATCTTTTGTGGTTTCCTCAGCTCAACTTCAGCGCCCGGTTCCAAGACCAATAAATCTTATAGAGCTGTGTTCAGCTTTGTAGTTGCAACAAGTGTGTGTTCTCTTCCAAAGTCGCCTCAAGCCAACGTTGAAGCTCTCCTTATGGATCGAAGTGAGGATTTCTTGCATTGCTGAGACCTTCAAGCCGAGATAGAACAAGTCAGAACGCATCAGCGCTTGCTTGACAAAAAAATCGATGCTGCCACAAGGATTCTCACAACAAAATATGAGGCCGACCTTAATCTTTTCCTGCATCGCATCTCCTCTTTGCAAGAGCAATTCAACGCTCTTTCAAATATCTGTGCACACATCCAAGAGTCTGTTGAGATCCTCAAGTTTATGATGGACAAGATCAACAATTCAAATGGTCCAAGCACTAGTTCCTCTAGTGCAAGAGTTGCAACAGTAGACAGCCATCCTGAGGACTCCAATGCCCGAAAGATCAGCCATATAAGCATCGACTAGATGTATTGTAAAGTTAGCCTGCTTTTGTCCCAATTTATCAGAATTTATACTTGTTTTAGGATCTTTCAATCGGATAGTAAAAGCATTCCTGTGAACTGTCACAATGTAATTCAGCTGCAAGCTCATTCTGTGAGCTCTTCCATTGTAAAACCGGAGCTTAGTCTCCCCCTACTTTTTTGAATACATCTAGCAACCGACTTTATGAGAAAAAAAATGGCTTCTCATAATACATCTTCCTCTTCCGCATCGCAAGATATCTTGATGATGTCTTTGCGAAGAGTTTTGGTAGCTACAAGATCCAAAGATTACAAGTCTAAGCATCCTATCAAAAATGGAAATGAATATAGTTCGTTTGGCCAACCTCCCAATTCAATTCCTCCTTCTCCTTTTGAACCATTATAGATCAAGAAGCCAAATCTTGATATGATGATTCAAGAACATCCCAAAGGTGTACTTCGAAAATCAACTTCCAACCCACATGCTAGAGATGCACAAAATTACAACATTGTTGAAGAGCTAGCTATATCTCCTTTTGCTATGTCAGCTCTGGAAGTATTACAAACATGCCTGACACAATGAAAGATTTTATTCTTAGCCATAAGAGCTATTGATCTGAAAGATTCTAACTTAATTATCTTTGATCTTTAGAGTCATATTCTAAGACTACCTCATCAACTAGAATTCAAATTCCGGTTTTTGTTAAAACTAGACGAGTATTTCATACAATTGTTGATGAAGGATTTTCTATGTGCATTATGGTGATTGTTTTTTGGAAAGATTTAGGTTCTCCAACCATTAATGAATCGCCCAACACTCTGCAAGCCTTTGATGGAAGAGGTTTTCATCCATATGGAATCCTGAACGATTTGCCCATAGAGCTAGAGGGTAAAACAGTCACAATCGAAGTTGAGGTTGTGGATGCTCATCTCGATTACAACCTTTTTCTTGGTCGATGTTGGACCTACGTTATGTCAGCAGTGGTCTTGTCACTTTTTCGAATGATACAGTTTCCTCATAAGGGAAAAATTGCCAAAGTAGACCAGTTGTCTTACTACACTTCATACCCTAACTCTGCAAGTAGCATACCTTTTGCCGGAAAAACAGATTCTCCTTATAAGGATATTGGTGTTGGTTTACTCAAAGACTCATCATTGATGGGAACCTTTGTGACGTCTCCACCAAATTTTCCTTCTAATTTTGCCAAGGTAAACATGATTACATCAAGCACTATGTAATCTCCTGATCTGTGGATAATGCCTTTAGAGTTTGAGTTATCCTCCTATGGCAATGAGATGCCTTTAAGCCCTTTTGAATTGGCTTATTAGGCAGTATAATCGCTTTTCGACCTAGCATCTAAAGATATTGATCGAGTGGATATGATCAATGAAGATTATTCTCCTTTCCCTTGGTTAGAATTGATTTCATTCTCTGATCCTTTCGATCATACACTTCTGACTGACGAAAGTATCATGGAAGTTGTGACTTCAAACAAAATGCCATGGAATGATCACCATCATTGTTCATCGTTTTTACTTAGCCCTAACAAAATTGTGAACAATTTTTTGAATATATTTTCACTTGAGATAGTAAATAATCCAAAATCACCCATTTCAATATTGCAATATGAATAAAAAAAAAAATTGAGGAATATATCTACGACCATTGCAATTGACATCTCAGTTAAAACAAGGATTGTTGAAACTATTCACATAGGTGCCTCGTGCTTAATCGAAGAAATTCAAACATATAAGGCTCTATTTCAAGAATTATGCACCATTTTTTCCTAGTCATATGAGGAAATGCTAAGAATTGATCCAAGCATTGTAATACATGAAATCAAGACTTACCAGGATGCCAAGATTGTCAGACAACAATTACATCTAGTGCATCCAAGAAAGGTTGTTGTGACTAAAGCTGAGGTTTAGAAACTGCTCAAAGCAGGTTTCATCTACCCAATTCCCTTAACTAATTGTGTATCCAATATCGTGCTTGTTAACAAGAAACAGGGAACCATTAGAGTATGTGTCGACTATAGGGACATCAATAAGGCTTGTTTGGAAGATAATTATATGACTCCCTATATTAATCAAATCATTGACGAATGTGCTAGAAATTAAATATTTTCATTTATGGACAGATTTTTTAGCTACAATCAAATCATATGAGGAACTTTTGCCTATCGAAAACTCCCATTTGGTTTAAAGAATTCAGGTGCAACTTTTCAACAGGCTATCTCTTATGCATTTCACGATATCAAGTATATTGTGCAACCGTATTTGGATGACTTTCTAGCTCATTCACAAAGACGGGAAGACCGTCCAATGCATTTGATGGAAATTTTTATCAGATGTCCCTATTACAAAATTCACTTGAATCCACATAAGTGTGTTTTATGTGTGCAGTCTGGCTGATTTCTAGGGTTTCTTGTTTCAAAGGAAGGAATTCGTGTCGATCCATTGAAGGTTGAGGCTATCTTGAATTTACCTCCTGCTTCCAATCTAGCCAACTCCAAAGTTTGCAGGAGAAAGCAAACTTTCTATGTTGATTTATCCAGAACTATGCCGAGTTGAAAAAGGGTTTTACTCAACTTTTAAAAATGGCATCCCATTTATTTGGGACGAAGTGGCTAAAAAATCCTTTAATGCACTTAAATATGTGTTGACCCATACACTGTTGTTGCATCCTCCTGATTATCACCGAGATTACTTTTTATACTTAGCAGCGTCTGATGCCACCATTAGTATGGTCCTAGTTTAGGAAGATGAGTCGAACGAAGAGCATGTGATATATTACTTAAGTCATAATTTGACCAAAACTAAATCAAAATATGCACATGTGGAGAAATTAGCCTTGGAAGCTATTCAAGTCTTCCAATGTTTCCATCAGTACATTTTATTACACAAAACTCCTGTAATTTCTTATTGCAACCCCATGATTTACATTCTTACTAGACAACTGTTGGGGGGAAATTATTCCAAATGGATAGTCATCCTACAAGAATTCGATTGGGAATTCATTAAATACAAATCCAAGAAATCATTAGTATTTGCTGTATTATTGTGTGACTTTCCCTGTGCTGAAAATGAAAATGTGGCAAAAGATTCTTCCAGTTGAATCTCTCTTTCTAATCAGTACTTTAGATCCATGGTACAAAGATATCATAATTGATCTCCATACCTAGACATTTCTGCCAAAACTGAGTCGAACTGATCGTCGTTGAATCTGGTACCAATCCCAGCAATACAATATTGTTGGCGACATGATTTACTGTCGTGGTGCCGATTCTATTTTTCGACGATGTTTAACTCATGCAGAACACGAGTGGCAGTCATATGTCAGGGTTTCCTACTGCTCAAAAGATCCTACACACATGGTATTTATGGCCTTCTATGTTTAAATACTGTATAAATGCGGTTTGGAAATGCCATAATTGTCAAATTTATGATCGGAAAATGCATGCACATCCAACTCCTCTTCACCCAAACATTGTTGTCAGTCCTTTCTATAAATGGGGCATTGACTTTCTTACATGCACCCCTCACTTGACTGGGGGGCATGGGTATATTATCCTTGCGGTAGATTATTTTACAAAACGGGCCGAGGCGATGCCTACATATAAGGATGAGAGTGAAACATCATTCATTTTCGTGTTCAATCATGTAATTTCTCAGTTTAGAGTACCACAAGCTATCATCACAAACCATGGTAGACATTTTCGAAATGATATGATGACCGATCTTACCACCAAACTAGGCTTGTGTCATGACAATTCTACCCCATATTACTTGCATGCAAATGGCCAAGTGGAAGTCGTTAACAAGGTTTTAACCACCATGATTAAATATATTATCGAGACTCATAAACGAGAATGGCATCTAATGCTACATCCATCCTTGTGGGCATACCGCACTACAACAAAAACTTCAACTAGTTTTACTCCTTTTTAGCTTGTCTACAACATGGAAGTAGTTCTATCAATTGAATGTGAGATATCGTCTTTGAAACTGGAAGTTGAATTATTACCAGCTACTTTTGCTGAAGAGGAACACTTTCTGTACTTAGCACGTCTCGATGAGATTCGTCATGATGTTGCATTAGCTAGCGATGCCCAAAAGAAATGAGTTAAAGCACATTATGATCAGAATGTCAAACCTCATTCATATGCAGAAGGTGAATTAGTCTTGGTCTATGATAAAGAGAATGATAAGTTAGGCGCTGGAAAATTCGAGCCTATGTGGCATGGCCCTTATATTGTAAAACATGCACTAGCAAAAGGGGCCTATGAACTAGTGGAGTATGACAAAATTCCTTTGGGAAAGCCCATAAATGGTCTTTACATAAAGAAATACTATGCTTATATTGTTTGGTGAAACATTTGTATATTATTGTACCATAATCTTTCATATCACAACTTTCAGTGGCTTTACGATTTTTTGCTACTTCGTATGCTTATCTGGTGTTACACTTGATTTGCAGATGTTGAAATTCCCCTAGACTTACACTTGCTTCGTTGATGGCGCTAGTCATAGTACTCGGAATTTGTCTTCCACATTTTGGGTCATCTATTCATCCACAACTAAGTTAGTTTCTATTCATGGGATATGTGTCAGTCAAACAATGGACAATATTGCAGAATATAGCGTAGTGATTGAACCATTATCTGATGCCATTGCATTTGACATTATTCGACTAATTGTTAGGTTAGATTCACAACTCGTGGTATTACATTTGAATGGTGTTTATTTAGTTATAAGTGCTTCCATGTTACAAAATTTTTTTTTGGTTCGTCTCTTGGAATGAGAATTTGATTATATTGAGTATCAATATATTCCGAGAAATTTAAACACATTAACATATGCATTATCTAATTATGTGTTAAATTGGCACTTGTAAAACATTTATAAAGAAATCAATGCAATATTCATTCACATATCGTACAAGATAATCATAAATAGAAGTAGTAGGTTTTTCATTAGACAAAAGTCTGTAAATAAGCGTGGCTTTTACAAAAAATGTCATCGAATGACATGAGGCCATGTGGCTTTTATTTTATGAACATGCCAATACATCATAAAAAAAATAAAAAATGTGGCCCTCAGGCTAGTCACTATGCATGATGGTGATCATGGTAACATACAATAGCACGTGCTACTCATCGTAGCAAATGGCTAATAGGACCAGGAACTCTTGCAGTATGCCTATGGTAGCGGAGAGGTAGATCATCTATATTGACGTATGGAATGTCTAGTGTTAATCTCTTAAGGTTGTGTTCTATCTCTGTCAGTGTCTTTGCGGCATCTGTGTTCTGTACTATGGGGGCAACTAGATGCTCATCACGTTGGTCATATCTACGTAATCCAACTAGTCTCACTGGGGCCACACCTGCATGATCATTTTGGATAATTAGTTGGATGCCAAAAATAACAATATATATATATTAAAATCAACCAAAATGTGAAGTTTTACCTATAGCACCCCACTACATCCTAGGAGGCAGTGGTTGTCTGGATCTCCTGTGTAGTCCATGCTTGCACACGAAAAGAATCATGATGATATGTCTTTACAACCACTCAAAGAAGTCAACACTAAACCTGACAGCTGGTCCTTCGCCACCTCCATGGTGTACCATAAGTGTAGCCCATTTTAGCATGCGAGGGTCACGAGGCCCTACTCTCTCTATAGATACCTATGGAGCCAAAAGAGGAATCCGCTCCAAAGCAAACAAAATAACGAAGGTACCATCCCCAAAAAAAAATAGTCTGCTCGTTTTGACCCTGGTTAGTTGCCCTTTCAAATTAGTAACTATAGCCTCACACCAGTTAAATATGGTACCATTAAAACAATCCACAAAAGTCTGCATCTGAACCTTAGTGAGCAAATGTAATGTTGCACTACCACACAACCATGCAACATTAAACCTGATGGATTTCAAAGGAATCTCACGTATGGTCTCGATACCAATTCAACATCTTTAAGAGCAGCCCCATTAGTGCAATGTTGTATCAAATAGGTAGCATTAGTCTCACTACCGCGACTATGGCCATACAAGCTGATTTCCTCGCCACGACGTGGAAGTCCACTCATGAAGTAAATGTCATCAACATCGATGTCAAGTCTATGGTCTCCGACTATAAAGCTCTCTTCCTAAACACTCCACTTGCCTACCATCCATTCAAGCAAGTCTAGTTGGGCCCTCATGCCTGAAATGGTGAAAAACTCATATAATCCACAATTTGTTAGGGTTTGTATGGTTGTTGGGTCATTGAGAGCAAGTATATCTTGTTCTTATGATCACACTCTCTCCATTCCTTGTTTATGAATTAAAAGCCTGCAAATAAACATTAGAAATCATTAGAAACAAGCATGGAGAGATTTAGCAAAAATTTGGGGTGTTTTTCATTCGTTTTTCTTTGCCCTTTATGTTGTGCACAACCGACTTCAATGAATAGTGCGCACGTGCGCAATTTATTTTCTTGAAACTATGCACATCCCGTTAAAAATTATATCAGTGTGCGCAGGCCCGATGAAGGATACCTGCACACATCAAGGGCAATTTTTTTTTACAAAACCCTTCCCAAAAATCCAAAATTCACACTGAAAAGCTAAAAAAATTGACATGAAAATCAAGAGCTCGGACAAACCATTTACCTAGTGAAGGCAGCTCGCAAATTCGTCTAACGTTTTGCCCGAAATCAACTTCGGAAGTTTATGGTAAAAAATGGCTTCTATCTCTCTCAAAATGGTAAAAATGCAAATGGGGAAAACTTTTTACTCTTTTGGAATTTTTATAAGTTTTTAGGGCTAATTAAATATTATTCTACACCTATTAAACTTTTTTAAGTATGATTTTATAAATGTTTTTGTTTTATTGTTGAACAAAGATAGTTATTTTGAGTTTAAGTGTGCAGGTTACAAGATAATTACAGAAACGGATAATTTTGGTACTGAGTAATGTTTATCACTTTTTCAAACTCATTAAAACTCGTGAAAAAAGCGAAACCATGGAGTTCTTTTTACACCCTTTTCAGACTCCTTGAAAACGAAAAGATCACCAAGTACTTGATTGTTCGAACTAGTAAAAGTAAATGAAAAACCCTCCAATTAGTATAATTTTACCCCTTTTACATACTGAACCAGAGTATTTATGAAAAAGGTATACCTTGACTAATCATGGTCAATAAAGTTCTCTCATGCATTATTTTATCCTTTTTTTTGGGCTTGAGGAATTAAATTTATGAAAAAGAACATTGTGGAGTTTACTTACATTTTTCTTCCGACTCCCTAAAATTGAAAAACGCCGAGCTTTACTTTCTCTGAGCTCATTAAAATTTTAGGGTAAAAGAACTGAATAAGTTTTCTTTTCGTGTCTTTTCAAACTCTTTAAACATGAAAATGGCATCAAGTTACCCCTTTACTGGACTCGTAAAAATTAAACAGTATATGACTCGTTAAGCATGATGAGACTGAACCACTCCTTCTTAGGGATAGTTAAAAATACTTTGGAGGACTTGTCCAAAGGATGAGCTTACAAGACAAGCATATATTATCCTCCTCAAGGTTGTAAAAAATAAAGAGGTACTTGCTAGTAGTGGTGGGGGAAAAGTGAGAAAGAATCTCTGTTTTAGGCAGTATGTTGCTCTTGAACATGACACTCCGTCACTTTCGTGTCTGGGTTGGGAAATCGATTTGTTACTCAGTTGACCATACCTCATTGAAAGTCTTCAGTTAGGTTGGGTTTTATTTTTTTATTCAAATGTTGCCCAGTCATCATGTTGTGTCTCTGATTTGTTCAAGATAAGTTCAACCTCAGTCAAAATTACTTTTCCAATCTTCACCTTTAGTTGCATAGGCCATCCCTGAGTTAGTCACAAATTACTTTAAACTGCTATTCTTCAAAATTTGACACAAGTTTCGTGTCGTAGGCCCTCCTGCAACATATCGCTTCCGATCAACTTCAACTCATTATCTAGGAAGATGATCTAGAAACCTTCAGTGCCTTGAAGCCTCCACACCTTAATGGCAGGTTTCTCGCCTTTGATGACATTTTCTCGTCATTGGCCTTCGATCGAATGATTCTATGAGTGTTTGACAACAAATCATCTATTCACACTTCATAGATGGTATTGGAAGTACCTTGAGAGCCATTGTCATTATTGGTGGTTTCTCTTGTGCTTGTTAACAGTTCTCATCATTGATCGGTAATCAAGTGGTTTCTACCATGTTTGACTTGGAGACATTCACTCGCATGGTTAGATTCATACTATGGATCAAGAGATGGAGGTCAAGAACCTGTATCTAGTTTCATCCATCCAAAATGCATGGAGTTATTAAATGTTCATGATTGTAAACATAGATCCACTGATGGTTGCATCCATACTATGTCGTCTTTTGACATGGATCTTCAGATGTATTTATGTACTGTGCTTTGAGACATATATGTTTCAAGTATGGGAATGCCTACCTCAATGATGATATTGTATGTTGCATCGTAACATTTGTCTGATTCTTTTAGGTCTTCAACTACAGTTTATAACCCAAACCTTTGCATGATAAAGCACTTTAGTCATCAAAATATTTCTTTTGAATTTTCACTTTAGGGGGCAATATGTTACTAATTTTGTTGCATTAGGAAAATGACCGTCGGTTTGGATCTCTCGCTATCCACACATATGTTCCGGAGCATTACCCTACAGAGTTTGAAACTAAATCATCCCAAAAAAGGTGGAATTTTTAGATCATATTGTACAAAACCCTACTTTTGGCTATGTTCACAGTTTCGTAGTCACTTCCTGCACATATGGCGGGAGGACCATTATTATCTGCGCAAAAGTACGCATTCTCTTCCACTATGACCTACGAACATGACTTGAAGTACGTAAAAATAAAAAGTAAATTTGAGAAGCATTGTTGGTATCATCTATCCTAACCAACAAGCTTCGAATGAGTTCCTATTCAGTGTTGATCCCTCCCATCATGGAGTAACTCCCCTTCCTTTGTGGTACTTCTATCCCACTAATAGTGGATCTCATCCCTTGGAGAATGGATCCATAAATTCTCATCCTTGGCCTATAAAGCCTTTACAGGTCTAGGGTTTGAGGGAGGACTATTGGAAGTAGGTTTATGCTATTAAGATTATGTTGGAAGGCTTATCGTGCAAGGGAGAGGGTTGGAGATTGTAGAAAGGGCTTTCTACATCAAGGCTACATGGTTGTAAGGCTTTTCTCCAGTTTTATGAATATAAGCAATTGTTCCTTTTTAGTTAAATCTCTATTGATTTGATTTGCAGGTTTCATTGATCACCTACATGAGTTTTGGTTGCATAATTGATCAATTTGCATTGTATAATTGGTTAATTAGTTCATTATCTCTTTGATTATATCTTATATGATTTGATTTCTTGTTTGTCTATGTCTTTGCAGATCTCTTTCAGAACATTGTGGAGAAGTTGTTGGGAGCGATGAGAAGATATTTGGAGCATCAAAGAGCGTGTGATCAAAAGCTTTGAGGGGCTTCATCAATCAGTTCGCTAAACCAGTAAGAGGCCTCTTTCATTCTATTGCTTTCAAATGATTAGAACTTAGAGAAAGGTAGCAATTACTATGTGTTTGTTACTAAGATTCTTAGAAACCTAGGGAGATCACTCTTGTCTATAAGACGGATTTGTCCTAATAACATTTAGAGAGACCTCCAGACACTCAAGACTCAGGGAAGGTCAGCTGGAAGTAGGTTGATCAAAGGGAGACTCAAAACAAGGGCAAGTTTTGTGCAAAAATAGGTGCCAATGCTAGTGCAGAAGAGGCACCAGTGCTTTGCAACACAGGTACAAAGTGGGCCCAGGTGAGGTGCAACGCTCTGTCAGAGGCAATAGGGGTGCGTTGATCCAGGGATAGTGGATTCTGACACAAAAATTACAAAAGAGACTCAATGAAATCACTTATTAGGTCTGCCCTTGGTCGGGTAAAGCAACAATGGTCTATGAAGGAGGTAATCAAACACAATGGACAAAGGAACCACCAAGGGAATACATTGATCCCTAGTATGGTCACTAATTTGTTATACAATGTTTATGATTGTGGACATAAGTATCTCCCCTGTTTGATGGCTAACCTAGAACAACAGAGAGATAAGGAACCCGATTCTTTCCTTAAAGTAAATAGATGATGGTATGAAGCCTACCTAAAATCGCCACTGACTTCGCTCCTTCTTTAGCTTGAATGCTCCAATTCCAGTTCCGATTGCCAAAATTAAAACCTGAACACTCAAATAACACAAGCCAAGAAACTGTGAGATCTATGCAATATCATCTATATACTCTATTCAATAGATCAACATGGTATTGAAATATATGAAATAAAAAACATCACATATAGGAAAATAGAGAATAATATAAATGGAAGGGCTTTACAACCATAAATAGGTGTTGATCTCGTAGAAGACCTCCTCTGAGGTTGAATTGTCCTTTCCTTGTCACAATATTCACCTCCAATCACCCTAAATGCGTGAAATGAAGCCTCTCACACAACAACATAAGGGTAGAATCACTCTCCAAAAGGAAACCTCTTGGATATGGAAGGTTTTAAATATATAGAGGAGTGGGGTAAGTTGGGAGTTTCTATCCAATTACCAATCTAAGGTTTTAGAACAATCTTTGATAGGAGGATGGGATCAAAGGATAATGGATGGAAACTCCAAAGTAGGGTAGGATAGGATCCATATGTTTTATCTGAGGTAAATGGTTGTAACAAATTCTAGAAGCTTTTGGAAGAAGAGGCTTTCAGAATTTATCTTCTTTTTTTACCGAATTTTTAGAACAAATGCAGGTGCAAAGGGGAGAAACCTATAGGTGATCAATGTAGGCCACAATGGAGAAACCTATAGGTGATCAACGTAGGCCACAATGGAGAAACCTATAGGTGAACATTGTCTGACAAGAGGCTAGGGTGCATTGGTCCTAAAATTGGTTCAAATGATGCAGTTTTAGGTAGAAACTTTGGGGAATGAAAGAGGCATGTTTAGGGCTTTGTACAGTGATGATGACAAGGGGGAATAGGATGTTGATTGATCCCATTAGGAGGTATATTGGTCGAATGGGACAAAATGGCCTATAACACCCCTTAGACTCCCATATATACCAAGGAGGTCTTATCATTGGTATCATCCAAGAATTGTTCATTTATGTAATGTAAAGGAGGTTTCCCCCTCGAAGAGGATAATTTTAAGTCATTGATCTATCTTTTCTTCCGTTTTGTGGGCTGGTTGCATAACAGATAACCCTCACCACCCTCAAAGTCCAAATCCTTGGATGCGAATAACTATGAGGTTAATCTATACCTAGCGTAATCCAACATCCACATAGAAATATTGGCCCTTGCCACAATTGGATCCCCAAATCCTGAATGCTAAACACACTAAAAAAGAGAAATTCAACCTCGGTGTAATTTGACCTCCACACAATAGTAGTGGCCCTTGCCACCATTAGACCCCCATATCTCTAGATCTATCTCTTGCTTGAATGTCATCTAGCCTGGATCACATCCAGACCTTTGCATATGTATTGGCCTCGCCCAACCTTAGATCCTAGATATAATCCTCACCTAGAAAGAGATATCTAACCTGAGTGAAATCTAGACCTTTACATAAGATGTTGGCCTCGCCCAACCACAAATACCCAGATCTCGGATACAATTCATGCTTGGAAGGAGATATTCATCTTGGATGAAATATGGGTTGCTATAGAGGGAACTACTCCATGCCATTCCCGTACCCCAAATCACCATATTCCTCCAAATGTCGCTAAGAAATAAGAAGGAAATAAGGGAAATTCCTTAAGGAAAGACAACTGCTTGAACACCAAATTCCCTGAACATAAAGGCCAAGGTCCAAACATGGTTTCTTAGAAGTACTATGCCATATCCAAAGTGATAAAAAGGGTGGCACTAACAAGGTCCAAATTACATCAAATCTAGAATAATAGAAAGACATGGCTCTAAAGGCCAATTCACCCAAATTCAACACTATACAAGGTAAAGTATGCAAAGCAATCTAACTCTGTTATCTGTTGTGGGTTAGTTAGCTTCTTCAAGGAGACATATAGGTTTGCGTTTCCACTGAAGGGGGTACAAACCATGTTTACAACATTGAATCTCGTGATATTAAGCTAATTATAGTTCTCAGTCACAAAAATAATATGAATGCGCACAAACCCATAGATTCATGACATCGCTCTTGAATTAAGTAATCACCAGTACCATTTAGATATTCATTAAACTCATAACATATAATATAACCTGCAAATCACGCGTATGGAAACAAAATTAACAATGCAAAACATTCCTTATGAACAAATACATTTAAGACAGTTGTTTACCATGAACATAATAGTGATTTCAAGCATTCTTTCATGAATAATACAAAAGCACAAATCAATTAATAACATAAAAAGTATTGTCATAATCCACAATCCAAGTATGCATAAGTACTTATACTTATTAGAGTGTGTTAAAATAGCTCACAACTGAACGAGGGACTTCCACTTCCCACACAACCATAGGCCAACTATGTTGCAATCTCTCTTGCAGTTGACCACCCCCAAGCCAAATCCAGAGTCTGAGGAATGCTTGCACATGGGAATTCACATCAATGACTTGGTCACACACTTAGGAGACGGAGTTCATTGTCTAGATGGTTTATCAATTGTTCTCTAGCAATAAGCACCACAATGACCAAATTACTTCTCTAAGTTCATCATAAGGATTTTCCCATGGTTCAGATGGGGTTGTTGCTTAGTTTAGGAGGTTGAATCAACTGTCCATGTGGTTTCACAACAATATTTTCATAACAAGCACCCCAGGGGTTTGCAATTCTTTGTCTAAGGGCTAACAAATCTCCAATAAGCACCACAATGACTCAGATTACCCTATCCAGGTGGTTAATAACTACAACAACACCACATTGATTAAGTCAACCATTGAGCCTCCCACTGACCACATAGACTTAAACAACACAATCTAGTGGCCTCAAATGAACATTCACATGGATTAACACATAAGGTCACAAAGCAAAAGCTCAATAATTATCTCTAGCATTGCTAGGTCATCGAGGTCATACTCCACAACTCCACACTGTCCCAAATTAATCTTGAAGGTATTATAAATAAAGCATAGGAAGTAAAAGAACTTGTATTTTATGATATAATATTTTTTTTTTTCACATACACATACACACATATATATTTAGGAAAAGAATCAACCTCCCTAGAGTGAGGTTGCCGGTACCAAGCCTGCGCACATGTATACTTACTTAAGAGTTCACAAGGCTCAAAGCTAATACAACGATATTCATAGGCACCAAGCTCGAAGCCAATGCAACAATATTCATAAACATAAAGACAATACAACAATATTCATAGACACAAAGGCATTACAACAATATTCATAATCATGAAGCCAATACAATAGCATTTATAGACACGAAACCATTACAACAATATTTTTCAAGCTATTATAGCTCATCATGTCACTAGTAGGGAATTGAACTTGGGTGAGGAAGATAACAACCATTCCACCCAAACACCCATGCATGATGACTACGATTGAGTTTCACGAGAATAAAATCATATTCGATAGTCAGGTCCAAAATATATGATAGGTGGTGCACAAAAAAGAAACAACAATGAAGGAACTCAACTCAGAAGGTATAAAAAAGAACAAAATAATTCCATTCAAAGGCTTGGGCCTTCTTTGATGGAGCTAAAAGTCATATCGGGCCTGTATGTGGAGCGAGAGCTGCATTTCACTTGAACAACCATCACGCTTTCCTTCTTAGCCTAGGGCTAGTGCTTGGAACTAATAATAAAGCAAAATTAATTGGGCTTTGGCTCGTCCTTGGTTGTGTAATGTCCAGACATGTGAAGTGCTTAAAAATCTTTAGCGATTCTCAAGTGATTATTGATTGGTTCTTGGAGATCGATACTTTACACAACTTGCCCCTAAGTCCTTGGCAACAAAGAATTCACTAATTACAGGAATCTTTTGAGGTGTTGGAGGTATCACATATACACAAGTGACACAATATTGATGCGAATAAAAGATCAAAGTAAGCATTCCTCTAGCCTATAGAACATTTAGTGATTAGAAAAACTCGTTGATATCCTTAGGGTGAATGCCAATAATAATTATTGATATTGAAGCTGTTGAAATTGTTGGGACTTTGCCTCTTTTTATCTTTGTGTGTTTGAGGTTATGGATTGTTAGAATGCCATAACTCTTGAGAGACTTGTTCGATAGGTTGTAATTGAATGGTATTTTGTATACTTTGATTTCAATGAAAGAACAAGTGTGTGTGTGTATAATATATATATATATATATATAATATATATATATATATATATATATATAAATCTTTCTCCCCATGAGAAATATTTTAATTTTTTCTCATAAGAAATATCTTTGTATTCCATAGGAGAAATATACATGTTTAGGTCTTAGGGATTGCACAAAGTCACTACAAGAAATATTTATTGTGAACTCACCATGTCACATGTTAAAATTAAACACACATAAGGAAGATAACAACATTTCACTCAAACAAAACTTAATCAACCAATCAATTATTTTATTTCTTCCCTTCTTTCGTTTATTCAATGCATTTGGATTACATATCTTAAAATTAAAGTACATGCTTCTCCCCCCCCTTTTTATTATTGCTATAGGCACGTCTATCTTAAAATAGTGTTAATAGGGATGTCTATCTTAAAATAGGGGTGATAGGAATTTAACCTCTATGAAATATAATGGAATAATTGTAGTAATAGAGAAAAGAGAGGGTTCATAGGTGGTTATATCCCTTTTATTTTTCAATTTAATAAAAAAACATATATATAATTCAATTAAAATAAAATATATATAAAATATTTCGATTGTGAAATGAGTTATGTTTTCTTTGGGCAATGTGGTATTGATAAAGTATGGTAGGAAAACCTATCATAACTCACTTGTCAAAAAACAAGTAGTGGGGACAACCATCACTTGTTATTATTTATTAATGGAGCTGACTCATTACTGTTATTCAAGGAAAAACACACACTTGGATTATAGGGTGGTGCTTTGTAAGGGGGCAAACTTCCACTCCTTTGAGATGCCTTTGGGTCTTGGGCTATTAAACTATTTCCTTACATAACTTAACTGAACAAAAATAGTTTTACAACATACTCTATATATATATAGTTAATGTATATGCCTTTTAGCTTTGTATCTCAAGATATTTGATCCCACTTGGCCTTGGGTATGTTTTGAGTTAAGATACACACACATAAATAAATAATTTGACACAATTATCATATTGAATTCAAAAATTTTAATTTTTTATTTTATTTTGATTAAGTCAAAATGTTTAATAAAGCATTACATATTTAACAAAATAACATTTTTACCAAAAGAATTCTGCAATGAGAAAATAAGTATTTTTATTGAATTTCATAAATTAATTAATATTTATCCAACCATTTATTTTATATAACTAACTTAAGATTACATTAAAATAAACAAATATATATATATATATATATATATATATATCTCTTTCTATCTATTTTTATATGGTTAATTTTTTTTTTTAAACGGCAAACTAGTTTAATATTAATATATATAAAAAATAACTTTATTTATTTATTTTAATAGTAGTAGTTTAAAAATTATGTTTTTTTGCTTTGAAAGTTATAGAAATTAAGGTTGGAAAAAATTTAGTAGAGATTTTTGTAAATCCAAGTAAAAATTGTCAAAAATTCATAAATTTAAATGGTGCTGAATCTATTTCCACTATCGAAAACATGATTCAAACACTACATCTACAAGATTTTTCACATTACATTTACAAGATTTTTTACGAGATTCAAGATTTTTTTGAAATTCTTTTGAAATTTTTTTGTGGAGTTACTTTTTGGAGATTCCGGTGACGGAATCTGGTGGAAGAAATTGTGGTTAAATCTTGATTTGTTGTAGTTAAAATGGTTTTTTAACTGTATATTTGGATTCAGCACCCTCAAAAACCCCTGAGACGCTTTGATTGTGCAGAAACTAGCTATCTACCGGATTTTGACCGGAAAAAACCACCAGAAAAACTTTCAAAAAATCGCATTATAGACAACTGCTTTTTTTATCCCCATCTTTTATGTTCCCAACACTTCCTCAGCTTTGATAGACCACTCCAATTTTATAGGGTTAAAAATTGCCTTTTACTGCAAACTGGCGTGATGCAAAATTAATGCAAAGAATATAATCATAAAACTGGCGTGATGCAAAATTAATGCAACGAATATAATCAGTTCAGTCGACATATATTTGGCGACAGACCCCAAAAGAAACCTGCCGTGACACGCCAAATTCTAACGCAGCCAGCAACGGCTCCATTCTCCATGAATGCCAATTAACTACAAAAGGCAGCGAGCGTGCACAAGAATATTTCAAATTTCAAAAGCTTCTCGCCTCCCGCCGACATTGTTTCTCCGATACTTCGTTTCACACTTAGGAACCCTCCATACTTATTATTCCTTTGGCTTATTCGATATTCAACGGTAGAGCCCAGAAAGGGTGCGGGGTATCGAATCTTGACCAAACTTATACCAGTTGAAGTTTTACAGAGCACAACAGACCGAAGAGCCGAACTGCAAGGATGGCTGACCTGGGCTTTGAAGAAGCAGACGAGGAGGTCGAAAACTTCCTGGAAACCCAAAGCTCCGACAACAACTACATGGTCGGCTTTGTCATGGCCAATGTCGTGGGATTGCAGTACTACACGGGCACCATCAATGGCCGTGAAATGATTCGACTAGTTCGCGAGCCTGAAAATCGGTACGACCCCAACGCCATCAAAGTCCTCAACATGAGCGGCCAGCAGGTCGGTCACATCGAGCGCGCTGTGGCGCTGGCACTGGCGTCCCATGTTGATCAATCCCTAATTTTAATCGAAGGAATCGTGTCCAGGGCTCTGCATAAAGGTGCTTACAAGTTACCTTGTCAAATCTACATTTTCAGTCACAGGGATTCGATGGGCATGGTCCTTCAGTTGCTTAAAGGGGCCGGATTGAATGTTATTACTGCGGAGGACCAAGAGTTTTTAACTGCGGAATCCATTGCTGCAAAAGAAATATATGAAGATCCAGGGGTGAAGGAGGTTAGAAGGGTCGATGATATCTTTGGGTCTCTTAATAATCCCAAGAAGAGGCAGTCGATGGAGGCTTGCGAGCTTGTAACTTCGACACTCCTACAGCACCAGAAGGAGGCATTGGCTTGGATGGTGCAGAGGGAGAATTCTTCCGAACTTCCGCCATTTTGGGATGTTTGTGACAAGACGAGTAAGTCACAGCAGCTCAGATATAAAAATGTTTTGACAAATTTTGAGACGAATGGAAGGCCGAAGCCTTTGAGAGGTGGAATTTTGGCGGATGATATGGGGCTTGGTAAGACGCTGTCATTGCTTTCGCTCATTGCAACGAACCGTCCCGGTGCCAAGCTCCCTCCTGTTGTAGATATTGCTCCCTCTTCCGAAAGCTCTGATGCAGAAAACCCTAAAAACCCTGATTCTGATAACTTTAAGAACCCTAATACTGAAAATCCCAAGAGCCCTAATCGCAAAGGGGCCAAGAGAAAGAGGAGTGGCGGTGATGGCTCTAGAAGCGTTACCATGGGAAAAGGTCAAGCGCAGAAAAGTTGCCAGGAAATTGTCTTTGAGCCCCCAGATCCCGATGGGCCCAGGGCAACCCTCGTTGTCTGCCCGCCGTCCGTGCTTTCGAACTGGGTGGATCAGCTCGAGGAACACACGAAGCGGGGAAGCTTGAAAGTTTATCTATACCATGGAGGTGGTCGCATGAAGGAAGCCAACGAAATATCTAAATTTGATATTGTTCTGACAACCTACAGTACTCTTGGTTCAGAATTAAATAATCTGAGCTCACCTATCAAGGAGATCAAGTGGTTGAGAATAATTTTGGACGAGGCACATTTCATAAAAAATGCTGGTACTAAACAAGCCAAGGCGGCAATAGCTTTAAATGCTGAAAGAAGGTGGGCCGTTACTGGTACTCCTATTCAAAACACGGCGTTTGATTTGTTTACACTGATGGCATTCCTGCATTTTGAACCATTTTCAATCAAATCCTATTGGAACAGCTTAGTTCAACGCCCGCTATCTCAAGGCAACAAGAGTGGTTGTTCACGCTTACAGGTGACTTATTGATTTTTATCACCCTTTGCCTTAGTTTTTGACTTGCATGAACATATTTAGGGGTTTGATTCTCTTTGATCGACAGGCTTTTCACAAGGGTGTTGAATGCACTGAAAGACAATTATTTAATTAGCCTAGTTAATGAATTCAAGGTCTTTGCTGCATGATGAAAATAAATCACATTCTTCATTGATCTATTCCTTTACGTTCTTCTGTTATAGGTAATAATTAGGTCATATCTTGACAACGCTTTTGAATTGTTCACCTAATATTGTGGGACAGAGACACATACATGGTATAATGATGTCAAGGTGAACACGTACTTGACTTACCTTTCAGTGATATCAATGCAACAATTAGAATGGCATTTATATAGGTTTGATGCAATGCTTTGCAAGGAGTACAATGTTTAAGGTGTGGCTATGGTGAAGTGCCATTCTAAACCATCATAGGATTATACACAATAGATTTGATGAATTCACCGTCTGATTCTTGCCCATTTTGCTGTTTCCTGATCTCCTTTAGATTTACCATACGGCATTTGCCTTGTGTAGAAATCAAAACCAATGTGCTGGCCTTCTTGTACCTCAAGTTAGTGCTAGAATATGATAACCAAGGCTTTACCTATTATCTTAATCTATATTTTGAGCAGAGGAATGGGCCCCAAATTGGTGATTATTCTAGAATTGACTGGTGTGGGTAAGATTTATGATGCCTTATTGATGATGTCTTTTAATGATTGATTTTTAATGCTGTCTCAATAAACTCTTGAGACTTAATGAAGTTAGGCACTGTAGGTTCCTTGGTTGATTTGTGGAATTTAGAAGGAAAGCAATTCACTCACAAGGCTTTGTCTTTTGTCATCATTGTAACTGCTTCTTAGCTCATCAAGTAAAAGAAAACAATCACAAAATGTGTTTTGAGAAGCATGTAAATTTGTTTGGATGATTGACTTGTAAGTTTGATGAGTAGCCTTTTTTCTCTAAAGATTTTACCTTGAGATCAAGAATTGTATAAAGCAGTTCAAGTCCTCAGCTATCATTGCTTGGGAAATACTTTTGCCATGATTGGAAAGAAGAGTTCAACATCTCTTAATATTGTGTTTTCTATTTACTGCTTTAAAACTCCAGCTTAGTGCAGTCTAATCCTAATTAGGTAAGTGCTAGCTTGTTTATGGTTTGATTTCATGCCATGGTTGGCACATGTTGGCTTTGCTACTCATTCTAGCAAGGCTTCACCAGTGGGATGCTTCAAAATTCTAGAGTTTGCATTCTAAAGACTCTATGTACACTTTTTCTTGTATTACTAATATTTTATTTGCGTATTCAATGTTTTTTTAAATTACATCATTAAGATACATAGAATGAGTTGAGATACAAAACATTTAAGATTTTGAGCAAAATACATTGAGGCTCCAAATGGCCTTTGGGGTCCAAAAATCATAAACCTATAATTTAGTGAGTAAATGCTGAAATATTTGGAGACGACACTTGGCCAAATTGGTTTGATTCTTGAAGCATTTAATCAAAAGTTTGACTCATTAGACTGACCAAGCCAAGTCTAGGAATCTGAATTTTTCTCTTGTTGAATCATTTGGCATTTCATGTTTAAGTTGGTTGGTACACTTGGGCAAGGTATAATATTCCTAAGCAGCTTTTCAGCTTATGTATTTCCCTTATTATCCTTAAACGATAGTTCCATGTAGGTTTGGTGATTTGTGGCTAGCCAGTTGAGGGAATGCATTTTTTAGACTGAAATTTGTATAGTAATGAGGTGGCTAAAGTCGTTACAAGTGCATGCTTCCTCGGGCATTCTTTGTTTCTTGTAAACAAATGTTTAGTTTTAGGTTTCAGTCTTTCCCACAAGGTCTAGTGCAAGGAGCGTAGGAGGAATGAGCACAAGTTCTTGTTTTGCCTATATGTTTAAATGTTGAAAGTTTATAAACACTGCAACTTCTTGATGTGAGGTTCAATGCGTTTGAATCCAGTACCAAACATCAATAAGTTTTCTTTTTAAACAGGAATAAATAGTTTTTATGTTAACTGTCCAGCCTTTTAATACAAACCAAAAAGGAGATCTAGTGCAAAATTCGCCATAGATATCTAAAAATGAAGGGCTAATAGGTAATCCCTGATTTCCCTATGTTTAAAAACCTGCTACAACTACTAATTGATTGGCTTGTATACAGTCTTACAAAATATGTAAAGTCTTTAAAAAGATAATCAAACATTTTAATTTGTGAGCCCAAATTAGGCTGATGTCTTTATTCTGGTGTTGCAAACATCCTGATTTTGTTGTGAAAAAATCGCAAAATCGCGATATTTTGGCCTAGCTAATGTTTGTTGATTTTTATAGATATTTTGGTGATATCTTAACTTTGCTGGTTATTTCCCAATTTTTACTGACATTTTCTTGATTTTATTATTTTTTGGTTTTCCAGATCCTTGTTGATTTAATCCCAATGCCAATGTTTGCAACAATGCTTTCTTCCCATTATTGAAGATAGAAGAAAGGGGACTACAGTCCTGGCCAGATGCATATGTTGCTCCACGATGTTCTCTTCCATGGCTGCAGTTTGGTCATGTCCAAAAGAATTAACTGAAGTTGTAGTTATCCTGAAGTTCCTTGGTCATGCCTTCCTCCAGCTTCCTTTGTTGCTTTCCCCTAACTTCCAAAAGAACAAATTTCCCTTTGTGTTTATCCAACTGGGCTGTCATCTTTATGAATTGCCTTTAAATCCTGTGCATAATTGTGTTCCTAATCATTTTTCTAGGTTTCCCATCTTCCTATTGTTATAGCCAAAGTTTTCTTGACAAAAAATGTTATGCTGTTCACACCTTCAAATTGAATCTTACTTGGATGGTTGTGGATATTCATTTCACAATTTCCAGAGATTAATTTGAGAACAAAGACCTTGTGCTCAGTGCTTCTCAAACTGATCTAAACAAACTGATCTAAACAGATATTAGTGTTATGCCTAAATTCAGAATTGAGCGAGTACCCTAAAGACTTCCATATTGGGAACATTGATAGTTAGCTCACTCCTAGTGCTAATATCGGAACTTCTTCCAACTATTTCTTTGGGATTAAAGTGGAAGGTCAATTTAATGGAGTAGGCCCCAAATGTATGAAACAACACCTGAGACCTGAAAGATAGGAAGGGATGAAAAATATTCCTGCAAATGAGACTTGTGGTCGCAAGACATTCTGCCAATTCTGATCCCCACCATTAAATGCCCATAATTGTTAAAAAATGAAAATTGTTAAAGAGTCTCTCAATGACATTACTTTCCAACTAGAGGAATAAAGCTCCAGCAAAACATGATGAGATTGGGACTCAAGTATCTCCCATCCAAAGGCTGTACAAAGATTTCTGGGTACTGTGTTAAATCACGTACATAAACCCACATTCTCTGTGCCATACTATCTTTCTAGACTTAATAAAGGTGAGAGCCCTTGCGAATGTTTGAGCAGCATGGCTGACAGTCCCAAGGAAGTTGGAACAGATATGAATGCATGTTCATGTGGCTTTTCCACTCGTCTTGGCATATTGATTGGATCATTAAGGAGGTTAAGGGATACAAAATTTAGGTGAGGTAGCAAATTCCTCTACCCCTCATTTTTCCAAAGAATTCCAAAAGCTAGGTTGCAAGTCATATTGGCCATAGAATCCATCTTATTGTTTATCCCTCTCAATGAGTGGCAGAACTTGAAACCTTCAAATCTTTCTATCAGATTTTGAATGTGATGAATCAACCTGTTCATATGAACTTCCTTTGGAAGAGTTTTGAGTATTATGTGTTGAATGACAACCATTGAATCCCCAATTACAGAATCATTTTTCATGTTTTGACTCTTCATTATCAAGAGCCCTTTCTAAAGGGCCATGGCTTCCACCTGGTTGTTTGTTGTTTCTTCAATCCCCTAGGCAAGTAAAGTTTCTTGCTTTCCTTTGGGGTTGAAGACAACCCCCTTGGCACTTGCCAGCCCTCACCAAACTTCAATAATTAAAATCCAAAACCCTAAAGGTGTCTCTCACCAAACTTCAATAAATAAAATCCAATACCCTAAGACCTTTAACATGGCCTATATTGAATAGTTTAAACTTTTAGTATATTTACTATTGAGGGGGGCTTGATCAGATAATTAAAGGGGGGTGTTGTTCCTGTCATTGCCAAGGTTTAAATGTCCTTGACGACATGATTGTTTACCCCTTATTGGATGCTTGTGCTTACAGATGAGGCGAGGGGCAAGCTTTGGGCAACTTTGGCGGAATATATGCCCTCCAATTGTAGCTTTGTAGTTAAAAGTTTACAATATGGATGTTTCAAGCTGTTTTCATTCATTTTCTACTCCCAAATTGGGGAAGGGCAAACTTTCTGTATTGGAGAAGAGAGAGATAGAAAAAAAATTATAACCTGACCTTCCTGAATTGCATTTCACCCTGTTGTAAACAAAGAAGTTAGAATAATCATTTGGCAACCATTCAGTGAAATTACATAATTTTAGAGAACACAAATATTAACCTTCAAAACAACAAGCAGTTAAACAATCAGTGAGTAGCCTAAGAAGAAAACAAGTGAGCTGTAGAGGGCATCCATTTACCATGAATTTAGTTGTTTCTACTTATTTAGATGTATCAAGATTTTGTTTTTTTTAATAACCTTCTGTGACAACAATGACCACTAGGAATACCATGCTTGCCTATAATGTGGGCATGGGTTAATCAGGAAGATTGAACCAAAGGCCTCATAATATTTTACTTAACACGTTTACATGCTTTGCCAAGTGAAATAACTCCCAGGGGCTGTATCAAGGGGGATTCTAATTCAATGCCACTATATAATTCAGTTTATTACACTCTGTCTGCCCAAGTTCTATAATTGATATCATAGTAGCCTAGCAATATTTGAATACAAATACATTTTGGTGTGGAAAAAATATCTAACAAAAAAGGGCATGGAATTTTGGCCTCAAGAATGGTTTAGAATAATTTATTCCCTAAAAGTTTTGCAATATAGTTTATATTTAATTTATATAGTATTTTAGTGTTTTCTTAAAATTATTTGTGAGGTTGTTGGCTGTTTTTTTGCTCTTATAACTTGACTGGTATCATTGACACCAAAAAATAAGATGACTGTATCGCATCATACTATATGGAAAATTTGCTGAATTTTGTACCATGTCCCAAATTTTTTGTACAGCAAAGAGCAATATGGCGAATGTTGCTACTATGCTTGGTATATTCTTTATGAGTAAACACATTTTTTTTGCTCTTGCATCTTCTTTGTGTTAAAGGCTTGAATCATATGGCAGTGGGCCACTTTAGGATATGTTTTGACCAAATGTATGGTTGGTTTAAAGTCTATCCAGGTAATAGGGTGATAGAAAGTTGTCACATGGAACTAGGCATACATAACAGATGCTATGCAACTAGGTAGCCTATGCAATTCTTAGAAATGAACCTGAATGCAGTATAGCTGAGAGATTTAATTTTCTGACATTGACATGGTTTCTAACACTTCGAGATAGTTTTGCTTGTGTACAATTTTTTTTTATCCAGGCTTTATTGGAGACCGTTGCTCTCCGAAGGACCAAAGATATGAAAATCAATGGGCAGTGCTTAGTGGAACTTCCACCTAAATATGTGCAGATCCATCCGGTAGAACTGTCTCATGAGGAGCGTGAACTCTACAATAACGTGGAAACAGAAGGCAGAAAGGTGGTTCAAAACTTCATTAATTCAGGCACCGTGCTACATAATTATTCTTCTATCCTTCAGATAATTCTACGGCTACGTCAAATTTGTGATGATGCGTCGTTGTGCCCATCTGATGTGGAGTCATTGTTTTCGTCTTTCAAATTAGAAGGTATAGTATTCACATCTTTTATCTATTGTCAATATTCATAAGTGTGTCCATTTTGTGAATTTGGTTTTATAGTTGACTAAGCACATTCCAAGGCTAGAGACTGATTATATTACACACATTATTCTCTCATTATAATATTTTGCATGCTGAATAAAGAGTCAGGCAACTTGTTATAACACTTGGCAGTAATATTATTACACTGAGAGCAGTGAGGAACATCTACAGCCCAGTATGATAGAGATGTTGTGTGGGCAATGCTTACACCATCATATGTTGGCTTAAAAAAATTTATAACTAATATTTTTTTTTCCATGTAACCAAGCACCCCACCCTTAACCCTATAGGCAAGGGTAAGATATTCCTTAGGCCTGAAGGCCATTCAACTAGGCTGAAAGTCATTACAACAGTATACTTGATCTGAGCTCAACATGTCACTTGCGGGAATCCCTTAAACACGAAGATGACTCAATGAAACTGTAATACTGGCACCAAGGGCTGGAGATTTCTATACTGCACTTCTGAATACAGGTTAGGGCACAAGCACTGTTAGCTACAACACCCTATCCATACTCGTCAGACCTTCTATGAACTGTGGCCTTCCTTCAAATAGATCTTCCAACAATTTGATGCCCTTTAAAATTCTTCCAAGGTTCCAAAATGGACCATATAGCTAGCTGATCTAGCATAGCAGACTGTGGCCTCCCTTCTGTAGATGCTTGGCCTCCAGAACAGAGATCTCAAGGCCTGCAGCCTGGCTGGAGGTAACCTAGATAAGTGCGGCCTGCATCAAGGAGATATAAGTCCCAAGGGCTATGCTCAAAACACTGTGAGATCAACCCTTATGCAAAAAAGCAATCTCTGCTTCAGACTTGGACCTGAAATGAGTCCAGAATTATTCCCAAGCTTTCTCCATACAACTTCGGCTTCCCTTTCTGCTATTGAACTTGAACTAGCAAGTAAAGATTGCCCAAACAAATCTGTCCAGACCTGTGGCTGTCCAGCATGGAGAATTTCGGCCCTAACCCAAAAACAAACTGTTTGTCAACCTCCATCAAGACCTCGGCTGCCTCAGACACATATTCAAGCAAGTTGATGCGTGTGAAATAAGGGAGAGAGCACCTCTATATATATCATTTGGTGGGGGTCAAGAGATGCAACCATTGGAGTAGGTGAGCTGACATATAGGTGAGGCTGACCTTGATAATTCACATGTGAGAAAACATTAAGGTTTTAAAACTCCGACTTTGACTCCGACTCGGCTGAGGGTCGACTCTGACTCCGACTCGGCTGAGGGTCGACTCTGACTCCTACTCCGACTCGGTATCGACTCGGCTGGCTCGATTTCAATGACTCGGTCATTGTAAAAAATACATTAAATGTTTTTTTATTTATAAAAACACATAATTTTAAAGATTTTCATTCATGTTTCCAAACACACAGCGTTAAAATATAGATAGAAGACAACATATGATCAAAGTAGGCTCATGAATATATGCATTATATCAAAATGGTACCCAGTGCACTATCCAATACATACATGATGATGATATAGAGATCAAAACAAAAACACATAACCAAGGAGGCTAGAAATGGCCTCTACAACAAAAGTCTGTGACCATGAATAGCATATCAATAGTATTAAATAGGGTTTGGGAGAGGGGGATGGACCCCAAACACCAACAAACCAATTCATAAAACCATTTGGAGTCCCCCACACTCAGAAAAAACATAAAAAAATAAAAAAAATTGCGTTTTTGGGGGTTCACTGGCCGTTGGAAGTGACCCGACCGGGTTGATACGGACTCACCCGAGCCAACTGGGTTATGACCGAGCCGAACGAGTCATTACATGACTTGGCCGACTCGGTCTTAACCCGGCCAGCCGAACCGGTTCAAAGGTTGGGTTGCAAATTTTTTTACCGACTCGGACCAACTCGGCCGAGTCGGTTCCGAGCTGGTCGACTTTTAAAACAATGGAAAACATAAATCCAAAAACCCACTTTTCCTTATCCAAATATGATGTTCTTTAGGTCGATTTTGGTCCTCTCAAAAAGAGGAATTCAATGCCATAATTATCTTCCCCAAAGGAGCTGTCCAAAGTGGAATTTGGCCCTAGTTGCCAATTTTAACACTCCCTCTCAACTAGGGAGAATTCCACTTGTCAAACCAACAACTTTCACTGATCATCATGCCATCATGAAACATCTCTGTATCTTGACTTTGGTTTGCTCTGCTGAAACTGAAGTAATAATGAAGAAGAATTGATTGAGAGTGAGTCACAAGACCTTACCACTCTCCACTGACAAAAGTCAGTCCAGAGGTAAACCCTCAATTAGACTTGAACCCATATCAAGTTGAAGAACACCAAGCATCCTAGTCATAGGGAGTACGGCAGTACCCGATGCATCCATTAGTAGTGCTATGGTCCCTAACCACTTTTCCCAACTCATTGGCCAGATGAGAGGTACTTCCCATGTGTCCCAGACTACATGGGTAGGATGATATTGAATCAATGGCAGAGAAAGGATGTATCACATCCTGCTCACAACCACACGTAGGGAAAGGACAAACCACATCCTACAATCACACATCACAATCACACGTAGGGAAAGGACGAACCACATCCTACATATGCAAATCACCGAAAGTAGGGAAAGGATGAACCACATCCTACAAACATAAGTTACAATTACATGTAGGGAAAGGATAAACCACATCCTACAAACACAAGTCACAACAATCAATCGTAGGATCTTACACGTGGGGAAAGGATGAACCATGTCCCATTGACATGTCAACCACTTATCGTAGGGAGTGAGCAACCTACATGTGGCGAAAGGATGAACCGCGTCCCACTGACATGTCAACAGATGCCTATATGCATCTCTCACTAGGGGATTGCAGTAGAAGGTGAACCACTTATCCTGCACATATGCCATAGGAGAAGGTGAACCACTCACCCTACATACATGTGTCCGGGTAGGGAAGGTGAACCACTCACCCTACACACATGTCAACCATAATGGAGTATCATAGGGGAAGGTGAGCTGCTCACCCTCTATCTAGTGCACCACTTGGGGAAGGTGAACCACTCACCCTATGGTCACTCACTGCTCAATAAGTACCCCAAGCCCCCAGGAGCCCCCAGGAGCTCCCAAAGCTCAATCTTTAGCCAAGGATCCCTTCATATAGGGAATAGTGCCAAGCTGCTTTCTGAAAGATAAGACTAGATCAATAGGGGCCTCATAGCTCCATTCAGCAGCATATATGTATGTATAGCAAACATATTGATTTATAGCAGAGATCTTGGTAGCACTTAGCAATCCTCTGCTTCTTGCATTTCTTGATGAAGAAAATATTTGACTGATCTTACTCCCTCTTGCTCAGGGAGACCACAGTCTAAACTTTTCTCTCCATGGTGCATTGTGTTAATCAGACAACCTGCTCATCATAGGATCTGTCCACCCAAACATGCCATAGCACAGGAATGTCCTTTGCTGTACCATATAAGGTGTGATGAGAAATACTGGATTCCTGGAATCTTATTTTATAATATACGACAAAGGTGTGCATAAATGGCTTACTGAGGAGCTTTTTCAATAGTGGGGCCTCATAGTAAGCCATACTTGCTGATTTCAGCCTTCATAATGATCCTGATTTCAGACTTTAATTTCTTCATAAAGAAATGTGAATTTCAAACGATATAGCACTTAGATGTGCACTTTTCATTTACCATACAGTCTGGCAATCAAAATTTCAGCAATGTATTTTAGGCAATGGAGTCACAGAGATATCTTAGTAAGCAGCAATTCTTTGTGGGTGTTATCCATGGATCCACTCATAAGATGACTGTCCGAATTAGCAGCATCTCCATCTTATCAAACCTTTTAATCTTAGGGCCCTTCATCTTGACCCCTTAAGAAAAGCTCCCTCTTACTTTGATAAAAGGGAGGGTTAACAACTTAACATCTGTTGGACAGATGTTATCGATAGCTGTATCAAATCGAATTCATCAGTCTGTCTTCAGCCAGCTATAAATCCTGAGATTTTATAGCTCTCACTGGAGCCTAGCTTTGTTTAATCTTCTGAGCTCCCCATATGGGTCAAGGAAGTTCCAGGTCATAGAGGACCATTCTGAAGAATTGACAAGGTTCTTCTTTAAGCAGGAGAAGACATCTTTCTTTGAGATTATTTCAACAAAGGCCATTCTGATCTTTAAGAATGAAAGCTTCAAATGTAGTATCTCTTATCAGAGTCAAAGGCGATTCAGTTTCATTACTGGAATATCTCTGTAGCCTCTTCATTGAAGAGGACGATTCAACGGATAGTCTTTCCAATGATGGCATCTGTCTTGTTCACATCTTGATTGTGAACAAGACTATAATATAGGCATCAACATACTGGGCCTACAACATGACACCAGTGCTACTATTCTTGTAGCGATATCATACAAAATGTTGGGCTGACAAGAGAACATAAATGATGCTGAGCTGTTATAGGAGAGTGCCACTGATATCATATATAAACAAGAAACTTTACTGCACAAGATACTATCCTTGATAGCTACAGATCTTCATAGTTTCAGGATGACCCCAACATTACTCAATATATCAATATGGTGGGTAATCATCATGGTCCATGCAAACAAGGCTTCTGAGCATTATCCCTCGGATAATAGTAATACATATCCAGAAATAATGAATCTCTAGCAATATTGCCCTATTTTTGTTTAACCTGTGAAGCAAGGTCTGTCCTTGATCTGAATGATACAGCCTCTGACAAGGTCACTGCAACATTCTGCCGATAATGTGTATCAGTGATGCAACTTAACAAAAGGGAGACCTTTTCTGCTTATTAATATAATTGATCATGTTGCCGTGACAACTTCTGCAAGCAGCCAATTTTCAACCCAAATCTATATCTCCAGAAAACTACCTTAATTCAGTTGATGATTTCAAACTAATTTTCTATCAAGCTGATACCTCTGCCCTTTGACTTTGTTCATGGAGATGTTTCATTATAAACTGAACTTTGAATGATTTCAGTATTTCAAAAGAGAGAGGAGGTCAAATAGATCTATCATCCAAGAGTCAAATTTCACAATAAAAATGACACTACAATTTGATATCAAGGTCAGAGTAGTGGATAGGATAAGGTTGACGAAACGTTGAATAAGAGATGAGATGTTATAGAGATCCAGATAATAAAAAGTTCCGGTTGCTTGACTTTAAACTTCAAATTAGTGCACTGAACCCTTAGTACAGAGTATGGGCTGCCTTACAAAACAACAACAATAAAAAGCTTAATAGATCAGACTTTAAGTATAGCCCAGAATTCTTTTCAGACAGATGTATATTGTGAGGAAGTTAATTGTCATGGTTTAATGAGCTGAGATACCTTCTTGAAGAACACCAATCAAACGTTGCAATAATTACATCATCATTAGAGATCAAGATTCTCAAATCAAGCTTAGAGCAAGGTCACTCAAAAACCTTAGAGTTGGTATTAAGAATAAAGGATTGTACTGCCTTGAAATATCAAGCGACCAATAAATCTCCCATAGTGCCTTCTCAGACTTTTGCTCAACTGTCGGATTATGACTGATGGATGTGTCAATAGCATATATATACATATATCCCCAAGAGACTGCTGCCAAAGTTAGAGCAATTCGGTCATTGATCCAATATTTCTCCTTGATCTGAAAGATTTCCCAGAATGTATGCCGCAGAGGATAATCAAAGCTGATACTTATATTCAATGTTGTCAACGAACTCTACAAAGGGTATATGCCTAGAGTAGAATTATGATTATTCTCAGCAAAGATCCAGTGCTCATGCTCAAATTGGGTTGACTTCAATATACCCTTAGCAACTGGGCTTCAAATGCTCAGAGATATGCAATGAACCAAAAAGGGATGAGATGGATATACCTGTCAATGGTCATCTGAAACGTTCCAGGGATCTTAAAAAATATGAGAATCTCAGAGAGAAATTATTCTTTTAGGAATGATACAGTCCTCTGAAACGAGGGTTGCAATACTTCAAACAAGGATCTACAATGGTTCAGTCCTATATCCAGGGATATAGAAGATTTTAAAGTATATCCTCTTATATGCTTATGATGATGATACAGTCTCAAGCTAGGACTGCTAAATAATCCTCAGAAAATATCTTAACATTACTCAAAACACATCTTATTAATACAGGAACATACCTTGAGGACTTCCAACCTTTACCTGTGACGATCGAGTAGTTCTTGGATTGGTGCCCATGATCTTAAGAGAATGTCACAGATTGGTCATTCTTGAACTCAGACTTACCACAGAGGGCTGAAGGTTTAATTCCAATCAATGAAATTCCTCAGATGCTTCTTGGTGATTGCAATGTCTTATGCTTGGGCTTGTCCTCAACTGTGCTCTGATACCATGTTAATTTTTAAGTTAACATGTTCTTTGCCTAGGTTATTTACTCTATACATCCATTTGCCCATTAATCCATTAACAATCACACAGTAACTAATGAAAGAACATAAGTGATAAATGCTGAAGACAAGCCAAGACAGAAGAACACAAGAATATGGCTCAAGCCAGGGAAAAACCCCAAAATGGGGAAAACCCTTGATCTAATCTTCTTATTATTAATCATCAAATGTTCAGCAGAGAAGGAGATAGGGTACAATAATTTAAAGTCAATACTGACTTTCCAAATAGAAGGTCTGACATCAAATCCCTTAAACACGAAGATGACTCAATGAAACTGTAATACTGGCACCAAGGGCTGGAGATTTCTATACTGCAATTCTGAATACAGGTTAGGGCACAAGCACAGTTAGCTACAACACTCTATCCATACTCGTCAGACCTTCTATGAACTGTGGCCTTCCTTCAAATAGATCTTCCAACAATTTGATGCCCTTTAAAATTCTTCCAAGGTTCCAAAATGGACCATATAGCTAGCTGATCTAGCATAGCAGACTGCGGCCTCCCTTCTGTAGATGCTTGGCCTTCAGAACAGAGATCTCAAGGCCTGCAGCCTGGCTGGAGGTAACCTAGATAAGTGCGGCCTGCATCAAGGAGATATAAGTCTCAAGAGCTATGCCCAAAACACTGTAAGATCAACCCTTATGCAAAACAGCAATCTCTGCTTCAGACTTGGACCTGAAATGAGTTCAGAATTATTCCCTGGCATTCTCCATACAACTTCGGCTTCCCTTTCTGCTATTGAACTCGAACTAGCAAGTAAAGATTGCCCAAACAAATCTGTCCAGACCTGCGGCTGCCCACCATGGAGAATTTTGGCCCTAACCCAAAAAGAAACTGTTCGTCAACCTCCATCAAGACCTCGGCTTCCTCAGACACATATTCAAGCGAGTTGATATGTGTGAAATGAGGGAGAGAGCACCTCTATATATATCATTCGGTGTGGGTCAAGAGACGTGACCATTGGACTAAGATAGCCGACATATAGGTGATGCTAACCTTGATAATTCACATGTGAGAACATAAATTCAAGAACCCACTTTTCCTTATCCAAATATGATGATCTTTAGTTCGATTTTGGTCCTCTCAAAAAGAGGAATTCAATGCCATAATTATCTTCCCCAAAGGAGCTGTCCAAAGTGGAATTTGACCCTAGTTGCCAATTATAACAAAAAAAAGAAAAAACACAAAAAATGGATCAAAATTAATCAAATGTTACAATACAAACAAAGTAAATTAATCAAATGTTAGCAGATAAAGTGAGTTATAAAAATTAAGGCAATACTCTGAAAAAATGCCACTGTAGGTGTACAGTGTTATGATTAGGAGGCAATCAGCGCAATAATAGGTGCTGTGCTTATAGATATACATTTATAGCAATTTACTCCACATTTCCGTGCTCTTGTGACAACCCTTCTGCGCTGCCCTGACCAATAAAAATATAATTCATTCCCTACTTGTGCTCCAACTAACAAGCCGGAAGCTTATTCTGTAGATAATTTTCACCAAGTTTTATTTACCTCTGTGAAATGCTTTCAGTTTATTGGGAGCACATTTGTTTGGTATTTACTATTTAAGACAGTTGAATTTATAAAAACCCACTAATACTGATGCTCTTTGGTCATGTATTAAATATGATTTGTTATCTGTGGTTGTGTAAAAGGCTCACTGATGAAGGACATCAATTTCTTTTGTGTCTGCTGCAGATGCTTCAGGCGATCCCAATTTGCTGAAGAAATTACTTTCAGTTTTGCAAGCTGGAGATGACTTTGACTGTCCAGTATGTTTATCACCACCATCAGAGCTATCATAACCATCTGTTCACATGTGTTCTGTAAGAAGTGCATTGAGAAGACATTGAAACATCTAAAGCCACAGTGTCCATTGTGCCGTAAGCAGCTTACAGCATCTGATCTTTTTAGTTCACCAAAGGTTGCTGACGAGAATGAAGTTACATCAGAAAAAGTAGCCAAAACTGGTTCAAAAATTAATGCATTAATAGCTCTATTGAAAGAGTCCCAGGATCATGATCCAACTACAAAATCTGTTGTATTTTCACAATTTCGAAAAATGCTGGATCTCTTGCAGGAACCTTTGGAAAAGTCAGGCTTCAAGTTTGTCCATTTAGATGGGTCTATGCCTCCAAAGAAGCGAGCTGCATCCATTACAGCATTCATGTCAAACAAACCAAGCAGCCCAACCATCCTCTTGGCAAGTTTGAAAGCTGCAGGAGTAGGGATAAATCTAACTGCTGCTTCTGATGTCTACATGTTTGACCCTTGGTGGAATCCTGCCGTGGAAGATCAAGCAATGGATCGAATACACAGAATTGGGCAGACAAGGTCTGTGAGAGTGCTCAGGTTAGTTGTAAAGGACAGCATTGAGGAGCGCATATTAGAGATGCAAGATGGGAAACGGAAGTTAGCTAGCTCTGCATTCAAAGACAAGTCTGACAAGGAGCAACGCAAAATGCGTGTGGAAGATGTGCAGCGTCTTATGCGGCTATCATAGATTGAATTCGTGTATTGTAATTCTACACTTCTTTTTTGTAGGTGTCAAGATCGTGACTGCCTTTTGGCCTGAATAGGGTAATTCATTGTCCAGATGAAGAATACTTGTGATTCCCCAAGCATTTTTGTACCAAGGAATATTCAAGTCAAATATTCCTTTTGGATATTATCTCTATTTTACATAAGATAACATTAAAAATAGTGACTTGCATAATATAAATGCCATTGATAGCCTTTTAAGTAGCCAATTATAAAATATTTGTTTTGAAATTGGAAATCTTGTCTAACTTGTTCAATAATTCTTATCTGTTTGTTGTTTCGATTTTCAGTAATCTAATTTCTGGTTCTTCCCTTAGTTATGTCCTAAAAGTTTTCACTGGATTTTGTTCCCTGATTGTAGGGCATAGCAGAAATCTTAGTGGATATACCTGGCATGTATGCACTACAAGTTGGTATTCAGCTTAGCAATGCTGTGCTTTTTGGTTGACATAAGTTAACAGTCTCATATATATCTAATCTGCACCTTGATGTCAAACATAGTGATTTTTTATTCATCCAGTTATGTATTGAAGTCTGGTTAGATTGTGACTTTAAATTAAATGATGATTATTATTATGGGAACCTTTTCTCATGATGATTATAAAGTTTCTCATGACGTCAAATCTACTATTTCCAATTAAAGAAGTCCAAAGCTTCCGTAAAGACAACTGCAATACTGAGACTAGTTTGTAGCTGAGAATTTTATAGATAACCAAACCATGCAACCACAGAGAAACTTAAAATCTAAACAATTATCCCCGTGACACATAACTGGGACCTAAAAGGACTGAACCAAAGCCGGTTACTGCTAGAGTGAACTCCCTCATTGGTTTCCAAACAATATTGAGGGTTTTGGGTGAAACCACTGCCCCGCCTATCTTTGAAAGTGCCTCATGCAGCCTTGAAATAGGCCATGATAGACTTGAACACAAGTGAAGTTGGTAGTTAAGTGCAATGTTTTTGTTACTGAAGATATAAACAATGCCATTTAGTTCTTTTAAGGAAAATAATTCAGGGAAAGTCAAAAACTATTTCTCCATGTAAATAAATTGTTGGTTCTTACAAAGCTTGAAGTGAAGGGGATGAAGAGAGTCGAGCTCCTCAAATTTGGGCAAAGTGATTTCATATCCAATGCAAAGTCAGATAAACTAACCCTTTAGGTTAATTTGCAATTGTTGGACACTTAATCTGCTAAGGGTTATAGTGTGGAATGTGAAAACCAAGGGTCATAAAACAATGTCTAAAATGTATATCTTTGTGAATAATATGTATTCAATGATAATTTAATTTTTGTCTACATTTTCATTTTCACGTGTATTTAACATGATGTTATTAGACTGAATGAATTCCTACCCTTTGCAAATTTGAGCCACTAGTTTTGCGGCCTTTGTATGCATGCCAGTTTTGCCATATTCTTCCACTCAGTTTTGCCACTTGCTCAGAGCTGTCTGTATATGTTTACAATTTTCAGCTTATTGTGCAAAACGCCCTTGCTCACTGTGCATTTGGCCGTCGCAGGCCTCTAAATCATACTGCTCCCTGCCAGACCTGTTACAAGTATAACCTCCATGCTAGTCTTGCATTTCCAAGCTGGTCAGACCTACCCAACAAGTTCATTACCTAATGCTCTATGCGTTCACTACATTATTCTATGGCCTTGCATTTTGTGGTAGAATTGCACGGTTTTGTGCAGCTCAGTTCGGGTTTCATAAGGTTTCGTAGTGGAATTGAGCTTTGGAACAAGAGATGCGGGGTTAAGATCTTATAAAGCGCGCGACCAAACTATCATTTATCATGATGAGCAGCAAAAGTCACATTGTATGGTGATTTGTCTCCGGCCAAAAGCATTCTCTGTTGTGGAAAGCATCCAAGTGTCATTTTGGAGATGGGTATTATAATCGTGGTGGATAGTAATGACCAAATGTTTTACAACTGCTGAGTCCAAATGACCAAATGACGCATTTGAGGCCATCATCCAGTCAAGAGCAGACATCAAAACTATCGCTGGCGTTTCTTGATTCGGAATCCTGTTCGAGCAGCTCATCCACGTTGTGGTAGTTGGTCAAACCAGATTACAATTTGATTTAGGGCATCAAGCCCACCCCCTTTAATCCCTCGTCACTCTGCACCTGTGATTTGTGCCACAATAGCTAGACTCCTGCCACCACTGCATGATTGCTTCACTGCCAAGTTCGACCCATGACTTGTTAGGGCACAATTTTCAACCATACGCAGGGTTGCCAGTGAACCCTACTTTGCTCATGCACATCGAAGCTAAGCTCACCTTGTTTTTTTTTTGGTTATTATTTCTTGTAACACTTGATTCACACACCATTCTCACTGGCTTGAGCCATTGAAATTTCCGGTCAATTAAAAGAAAAATGAGTGGATAGAGGCAAGGGCTGTATTGCGTTTTACTATTTATTCAGTCAATGCACAGTCTCGAGTATGTGTAAGGTATTGGTTTAAAAAAAACCATAGTAGCAACATAAACTTATGGGAGTAAGGAAATGGCAGTGTTGATGTAAAGATTTGATAGATATATATGAGCAGCAGGAGCTTAAGCACATTTATCACTCTATTTACACTTATTGCATCTGAAATTTTGTTCATAATTTTTTGATACTTGCAGTCTTCTCACCTTAATATCCTAACATTGATACGCTACACTGCCGAGTATGGTACTGTCAAAATCAACAAAACTACTGTTGTTGATATTCAAATATGTTTGTAGGATGCACAAAAAATCAAGTTTTTGCCGCTTGAATCACAGCTACAAGAAGATGACTTACAATAGTGTAGTCATTATTTTGAACTGGTTTTTGTTCAGAACATTCCTCTGCTTGAGTTTGAAACAAACTCCCATCCGCTGCTAGAAAGTGATCAAATTAGTAAAGTGGAGGTGGATTCAGATCCAGTGCCTGCTTTAAGAGCAAATTTGCTTGAAGATGTTTTTCGAAGGTTCAACCTATGCTTCCCACGCTCATCATCATACTTTGGGAAGAAGTTGTCAACAACAAGAACAAAACCAGCCTTGTTATGACAAGGAGGTGTCTTTTCATACTCCAAACTACTCTAAACCCAATCAGTTTCAAAGTGTTGGGTTTCTTTAAGGCAACACTATTTTACCTACTGCTCCTCTTTCATAACAACCACAAATTGGCAAATGCCAACACTGTAATTGAGTTGGCCACGTGAAAGATCATTGTTTTGATCTTCACCCATGTGAGCATTGTCATAAAAATACTCACCATTTAAAGAGATGCTTCAGAAACATGCCTGTTGCAAGAATGAAGTTTCACCTTGGATGGATCGTTTTTTAGTAATGGGCTTCAACAACCAAGAAAATATTTCAGTGATACTTCAGAGTCCATTCTTGGGTATTGACTCGTCTTGCAGTTGAGATTTCTCGCCTTGTATCTGACAGGGGGGAATTGATGGTCATCCACAAGCTTCAAAGATACATCAAACGAGCTTGAGCCACAATCTGAGTCTGCTGTCTGAGCCTACAACGAGAGTTAGCCATACCCAGATTCAGAGTTGTAGCCAAATATAGAGCAATGCCCCATGAGCATGCTTTTGGTTGGTCTCTTTCTTGAAACCACTACAAGTAGAGACCTCAATGGTCTCCCTTTTCATAACATTTCCTCTAGCAAAAGACTTTAGCTTTTAGCTAGATTTGACATTGTTCTAGGAACTACATCACGTTCCAGGAATTGCATCAAGCGTTTCAGGTTAAGACGTCATTGGTCTCCCTTTTTAGACAAATAAGGAGCTGATCCAGGGGGATGTTGGTGGCCACCCACCTATCACATTTGGACCCCCACAATCGTCTCTTTCAGCTTTTCAGTTTCCTAAATTGTAGCACAATTTACTATTTTTAACAGTTTTTTCAGGTCCTGAACTTCCGGAGCTGTTTTGAGGTCCTAAACGACGTTTTTTGGGAAATCTGGGGGCAACATGGGTCCATGGACTAATGTTGCCCTTCCCAAAGTGGTAGTGCTCAGATAGATCTTTCTAACGAGCTATTGTACGCGTCAAACAGAGATCGTATGCCAAAGTTACGACCTCGGGAAATTGATGTACCAATTTACCCAAACGGGGCTCACAATTTGGTGTTTCATCTTCTAGGGTTAGGTTTTGGGATGTGAACGGTTTTCCATTGTTTCTTAACAATAAATAGGTCTTCGAGCTTCATTGTAACACAATTCAGAGGCATGTAGCCACTACATCTCTTCTTAGAGATAAGCTACCATCGCCCTAGCTGGTTTATTGCCATTCTGTTTATAAGCATATCTCAGTGTTCTACATTAATGAAATGAGGTATTATTTCCGCTGCATCTTTGTGTTTATGGTTATCTCTGTAATTTGTTGCGTTCTTGTTTAAGTTCAGATTAGTGGTATCAGAGCGGTCTGCTTTTTCTCTGTTTTTCTTTGTATGTCCCCAACGAGGTCGAGATATAAGGAGTTAGGGCTTGAACTGGTCGAACCTTTGCAAGACCAGCCTCGCAAATCCCGATGGCCTCCCATGGCGGATGAGAAGAAAGACGAGGGGGCAAGAGATCCAATCAAAATCTTGCTCGAAGAAGCCCTCGAGCGACAAAGGAACGCGATGATGGACAGCTTTGCGCAGATTTTTCAACGGCTACCCAAAGGTGACGCATCGGCTTCCAGCAGCTACTCTGGAAACACCACGCCTTTTAAGGTACAAGTTAATTTTGAAATCCCCATATTCGAGGGTCAAATATACATAGATGTCGTAGATAAATGGTTAAATCTGCTAGAAGGATATTTTTCTGTTCATGAATTTTCAAGTCGGGAAAAGATTGTTTTCGCTTTTCTCAAAGCAGCCCCCACGTCAAGCACTGGTGGGAAACCTACTGCGAGCAGAAGGATGAAAGCACAGGCTCACTATTTTCCGCTACACCCACTTGGGATTTATTCCGAGATGCCATCAAGGAGCAGTACTACCCTGTCAAAAGCTATGAGGACAAATACATCAAATGGACCACACTGCGGCAGGGACGAGACCAAGATGTCCCAGAGTTCACAAACATTTTCCATACCCTTCGCACACAGTTGGGTATCAAATATTCTGAGCGGCATCTGGTGCTCAAATACCGCGGTTGCCTACATAGATACATCCAGGAAGAGATGGAGTTCTTGGACATCTCCTCACTCGGCACAGCATACCGATACGCTGTCAAAATCGAGCAAAAGTTCAAACAGAAGAAGAGAGACT
>APFE030620780.1:46606-70211 GCA_000404065.3 Pinus taeda | reverse complement strand
GAGGTATTGTGTGATGTTACACCTCTAGATGTTTGTGATGTACTATTAGGCCAACCATACTTGTGGAGGCAACATGCTGTGTATGAGTCAAGGCCTCGCACTGTCATTATTTCTTTGGGTGATTCATTATACAGGATACCAGAGGTAGCTCCACCTACCGCCACGTCTTTGATCACTGCTAAGAAAGATAGCAAGCTCATCTCCCAGACCAGGAAATTCGTCTGTCTGGTTCACTCCCAAAGTAAGGGGAAGATCTTTGCTACATCCATGATCCCCGCAAAGGGTTCCTCCACACAGCAGCAACAACAAAGGGATACGGTCATGACAGAACACAGGAACAACTTCTCTTCACCCACAGGGGTACCACACAAGTTTCAGGTGGGCAACAAAGTCTGGTTGCATCGACAGAAAGAACGCCTTACCAGAACCCATTAGAAGCTTAGACCACTTTGACAAGGTCCTTACAACAATACCAAGGCTATGGGGAACAATGCTTTGGAGCACACCAGTCCTCCATTCTTTCGCCTGCACCAAGTGTTAAATGTGGACCGTCGTTGACCATGCTTCCCACCATCACTGGACACATCAAAGATTACAGGACAAGTTTAGCAGATGGAGGAACTCAACGCAATGGGGATCATTGCTTCCTAAGGGGGGAGGAATGATTCAGGTGGATGTTGGTGGTCACCCACCTATCCCATTTGGACCCCCGCAATTGTCTCTTTCAGCTTTTTAGTTTCCTAAATTATAACACAGTTTACTATTTAGCAGTTTTTTCAGGTCCTGAACTTCCGGAGCCGTTTTGAGGTCCTAAACGACGTTTTTTGGGAGATCTAGGAGCAACTCCCAAAGTGGTAGTGCTAGGATAGATTTATCTAACGAGCTATTGTACGCGTCAAACGAAGATCGTATGCCGAAGTTACGACCCTGAGAAATTGATGTACCAATTTACCCAAACGGGGCCCACAATTTGGCGTTTCATCTTCTAGGGTTAGGGTTTGGGATGCAAAGGGTTTTCCATTGTTTCTTAACAATAAATAGGCTTTCAAGCCTCATTGTAACACAGTTCAAAGGCATGTAGCCACTACATCTCTTCTCAGAGATAAAGCTACCATCGCCCTAGCTGGTTTATTGCCATTCTGTTTGTAAGCATATCTCAGTATTCTACATTAATGAAATGAAGTATTATTTCCGCTGCATCTTTGTGTTTATCGTTATCTCTGTAATTTGTTGCGTTCCTGTTTAAATCCGAATCAGGAGCACTTCCTCTAGTAGAAGATTTTAGCTTCTAACCAGATTTGAAATTGTTTTAGGAACTGCACTAAGTGTTCCAGTGTTGGTGGTCATCCTTAAACCACCACTGGTTGAGACCTTGAGTTCTCCTGTCTTCTACCATTATTTCAAAGGGCATATTTAGGCAATCATTGCCATGCATATTTTTTTGCACTTTTGTATTATAACTCTCTTTTTGGACTCATATATATCCCTTCGGATTAAAGGGGGAAGGAGAATTTTGGACACCCAATCTGCTAAGGGTTATGGTGTGGAATTTGAACAGTCATTGGAGTCCAATAGACTACTTGGAATATGAAACCCGAAGTTCATAAGACAATATATAAAATGCATATTTTTGTAAATAATATGTATTCAACAATTATCTAAACTCTGTCCACATTTTCATGTGTTTAACATCAATAATCTGAAAATCATTTGTAAAACTAGCCTAGATCCATCAGTCATTGGAGTCCAAGAGACCACTTGGAATATGAAAACCAAAGTTCATAAGACAATATATAAAATGTATATCTATGTAAATAATATGTATTCAACATTTATCTAAACTCTGTCCACATTTTCATATGTTTAACATCAATAATCTGAAAATCATTTGTAAAACTAGCCTAAATCCATCTTAACTTCAGAGCTACCTACCGTTGAGAGGGATCCAATTAGGTTTGCAAATTATCCCTCTCAACGCCTGGTAGATTTAGAGTTAAGATGGATCTATGTTAGTTTAAATTCCCCCTTTAAATGAGTTATATTCCATATGAATACCATCAGTTTCCAATACCATGGGTCATTTTTGTTTTTATTATTATTTCATTTTTTTTAAAATTTTATTTTGGCTGATAATCATTTTATTTTTATTTAATTTGACATTAGTTAAAATGTTAAACACTACATTACAACATCTCTATCATATTGAGATGAAAAGCACCTCTTGGCACAATAAAAAAGTATTTTCAAATATTATTAATAATGTGAACATTGTTATACAACTATAGATAATTATTAATAAAAATACTTAATTTGAACTTTTACTAGTTTTTTAACAACCAAAATTATATTATAATCCAACTATTGTAACTATCTAAATAATACAAACCACTTCTAATCATTATTGGGAGTTGAAATTTATATTGTTAGAAAGGAGTAGTTTTTAAGTGAGATTTTTATGAGTTTCTGGTGATTTTTTGGTTGTAATTTAGTAAAAAAATTTGTGGTCAAATCTTGAATTGCTTTGTTTAATTTGGTTTTTGACTATAAATATGGATTCAACACCCTAAAAAACCCTTGGTGTACTTTGATTGTGAAGGGTTCACATTTCAAACTTGTGATTTCAATAAATCCCTATTGAGTTTTAGACAAATTAAATCGGAAAATAAACTAGAAAAACTTTCCAAAAAATCTCACTTCATAAAGACTTTTTTGTGCCATCAATATTGCAAATCCAAGTGAGTTTTTATAAATTTAAATGTGCAACTCATACAAAGGAAAACAATTTCTTTTTGAAAGACGAGAAACAAAACATTGTTAATAGTTAACCTTGACAAATGGTAACTTTAATTTTAATTCAATTTAATATATATTAGTGTTTATGAGTCTCTATTGAGCTTTAGACAAATTAAATCGGAAAATAAACCAGAAAACTTTCCAAAAAATCTTACTTCATAAAGACTAATAAGTTAGATATAATTTTTTTATCGGCCATTAATATTGTAATATTGTAAATCCAAGTGAGTTTTGTTAAATTTAAATGTGCAACTCATATATAGGAAAACAATTTCTTTTGAAAGACGAGAAACAAAACATTGTTAATAGTTAACCTTGACAAATGGTAACTTTAATTTTAATTCAATTTAATATAACTTTAATTTTAATTCAATTTGATATATATTAGTGTTTATGAGTGACTTTGGAATAAAAACATTAGAAAAAGTAAATGTTAAGTAAATTTAGGGAATTACTTAACACTTACCTTGAATACATTAGAAAAAGATGAAGAGACATATCATTGTTGGTGACATAAATTTTATATTCGTTTAATATTTTTAAAAGTAATTATTTGTTTTGGATTTTTTATTTTTATTTTTTTTAATGAAGGTTTAGATTTGTTTAATGATGGTGTTTTTATTTTTTCTAATAATTAATACAATAATTTAATTTTAAGGTTATGGTTAAGTTAGATATCGAATTGGATTTGAATTTATGATCAATGTTTGAATAATATATATATATATATATATATATATATATTTTATAAATGAAGGTTTAGATTTGTTTAATGATGATGTTTTTATTTTTTCTAATAATTAATACAATAATTTAATTTTAAGATTATGGTTAAGTTAGATATCGAATTGGATTTGAATTTATGATCAATGTTTGAGATAAATTTTAAAATATCAATATGTCAAAATGAGTGTTTACTATCTAAGCTATTCTTACTTTCTTAGAAATATAGCTATATAATTCACTGGTATGATGCACATCAAACTAACTTAGCAATAAAATTATCTCACATTGCATTAATGAAATCTTGACTTTAGATCAAAAAATGTCCATTAAGGTGTTTTTGTTTGATGTCAACTCGAAGAATGTACTCCAATGCATTTTTGATCACCATCTCTACTTGTGCTCATTAATGTTCCACCAAGTTTTCAAGATAGGGGAGTGTGGGAGTAGGGCGATGCATAGGGGGGATGTATTGCAACACCACCAAACTTTAGGGAAATTTAGGGGCAGTGGATGAATGTTTTGGTCCTGTTATTGCTCAAGCTAACAGGGGGCATAAAAGGGACTCCTAAATGGACCACTGCTAGATCAAAGGGCAACGATGGAGGCTTATCCCATTGTCACCTCAGCTAATACTCCCTAATCTTTACTAACTTTCACAGATGAGAGGATACCTATTGTATAGAAGGTCACTTGTGAAGGATGAATCAACCAACTGATATGACGTGACCCTTATAATCCTTTTTCCTAGAAGGGATTTTAAGAATAGAGCTTTTTTGCTTATCAAGTAAGGTAAACAGATTTCTAGGAGGAGGCGAGGACTTGAGGATTAGGTTAGAGGAATATGCCTTATGAAGGAGCTTTCCAATCTTAAAATCATGATTGAACTTGACTTACCAAATGGTTCTTGAAGATTTGAATTTTCAAAAGTACGAGACCACATAGGACCAAGTGGAACCAACCTAGGTCAAGGGGGAAGAATCTAGCAACCAATGATGTTCTTAACCCAGACAAGGAGGGGGAAAGGATCAAAGCAATATTTTTTACTTAAAAGTGTCAAATTTATCATATGAGGCACTAGCCTTGGGAATACTAGGGCAAAGTTTGATCTCAGGGCTAGGGCTTGGGTTATCTCACAAATCCATAATTCGAATGGGTTCAAAATTGGAGGAGGCCTTGAGGACACACCATTGCAAGAGAGGCTAGGAGATCAAAATTTTAGGAGGGCTACTTCGTTGGGAAAGTGACGCTCTAGGTGACCAACTTGGCTAGACCTAGAAGAAGGTGAAAGGGAATTGACTTTTGAGTGACCACCTCTTGGTAGATCAGTGCCTTAGTCTTAGGAGAATGGAGTCTAGGATAAATATGAATGAGGACCTTGTTTCTTGGTCAAGGAGGCCTTAAGATTACTTTGTTTGTCTTCTAGGGAAAATGGAAGCAACCTTACAAATTTATACTTTGACTTACAAAAGGTGATGGCTTATCACGATGAATTCAATGATAGAATTATCCATAGGAAATTTCATTCAAAATTACATGGCCCATACATTGAGAGATGTTATATAGAGACAAAATTTCACAATTTACGCTGTAAATGCATGCAACAATTAGCTCTAAAAATAGGGAAATTCCCAATCCAATGTATATGACAAAGAAAAACAAGAATAACATTAAAAGCATGTACTTACATGTAATAAAACATATTCAACTATCAACGATTTGACAATAGAAAAGCTCCAAGATAAGATAAACCAAATCCAAACATCAAAATTCATTCATGCTCCAATTCATCCTGCAAGAAAAAGTGCGAAATTCTCAAGAGAGAAAAGAGATCCAATCCAAAGTGATGATGAGAGAATGACTCATCTCACTTGTATTTATACACTAATGAAGAGTTCGAATTACTCTCTTAAGCTTAAATAAGTCCCAAAAATAAAATAATGTGCTAATAACCTAACCTTTGGTGACAAACCCACCAAATTAGCTCACAAATGAAATAATAAGCCTCTTAAGAGGCTAAATGATAAATAATGCATGTCGTTGGGCCTTCCAAGAGGCCTGTTGAGGTCCATAGGTGCCATAATGAAGAATAAGACCCTCAAAAGCGATGTACAAGGGGGTGATCCCTTGTTCTCTAAACAATAAACCCACGGTGCTCCCAATGGGTGTAGGGGGCGCAATAATAACCTCATGGGTCTTAAAATGAGTCGAAGATGCCTGTAGATCATCTATAAGGGCTCGATTATGGTGTAGGTGATTCCACATCATCCTACAAATCATGGGTTAGTTTCCAAGTGCATTATACATCTGTGCGGTTTGTTGGGAAAAGGTGAACTAGGTGCATCTTCTTCGTCCAATAGTTGAATCTCAAGTTCATTGTGAACATCCTCGGGGATCCATGGAGTGCTGTCTACCGCTGTGGAGGCCCATGGATCTCAACGCACACCCTACATATGCCAATGTATCCCTCTGGAGGGTTAGGACCTTGTAAAGGGAAACCAAACCCAAGATGGAGACCATTTACAACCTTGCATAGGATCCAATGCGTCCCCTATCCTTCCAATACAACAAGTCATTAGAAAGATCAAGTAAAAGAGCTTACAAAACATGGACCACATGTGAGAAATTCATAATGGTTTGCCCTTCCATAATGGGCTTTGGCATGTGATAATGTCTCCAAACTCCAAATGGGGTTAATCCATAAGGTACATCCTTTAAAATGTCGTGGTATGTGATAGAGAGGTGAATGAAGTAGGGAATGAGAAGGAGCATCCCTGTGCCACATGCTGGGGTACACAGGTAGCTAATAAAAGGGAAGCCCACTGTTTGGCTTGGTCGTGACCTTAAAAAGGGACCCACAAACAAGGGGGTCTCATACACAAATAATGTATAGGAGGGAACAATCGTGGTAAATGAGGTTCCCCAACCTTGGTTTTTCCACCCTTCTTTATATGCCTTTTTCCTTTTTATGATTTTGCTTTGATTAACTGCGCGGGGCTTAAAGGGGTAAGAGCATGATGTGTGAGATAGTAGATACCCCCTTTTAAGGTAGGGTGGTTCATTGCCTACCAGGGGTTGGGAAAATCATGGGTTCTTATATGATGAAGGAGGCTCATAGAACATGTAGCAATTAGAGTGATGACCATGATGATGGAGTAGAGTTCATGTGTTGACTTTTTTTCCACATGCTAAAATTGTTTGTCTCGACCATATTTTTCATTTTCTAGTAGATTTTTCTGGTGAATGTGGCCAATTATGTTTTTTCTTTTATTTTTATTTGCGTCAACCTCCGGGGCATCATTCCAGGACTGACCCAAGGGGTGGGCAAGGGGAAGGGGAGAACTAGCCCTGTGTGGACCCAATGGAGGAATGTGGATGGGGTAATAATGAGTGGAAAGGAGGTAATATATGCGGATGAGGGCGCAAGACCACACAACCAAAATTAGGGTTTTCCGTGAAATACCATCCCTAAAGCCAAATGATTAATAAAAGAGATCCATTGGATTAGAATCCAAGGTTAATATCCAAAAGGGGTTTAGAGGACAAGAGCACATACCTAGCCCATTCTTTCCACCAAATCCCCCCATTAATCCATGCCCAGAAGTGTCCATGATAAGCAAACTACAATACCCAATTACCAAAGGCACATCTTTAGGTTCGAGAGGCCCACCTTCAAACATATGATCATGGCAGATGGGTGAGGGACCACTTGGTTGGCTCAGGTGGTGGAGAAATGGCACAATGAGCTAGTTGGTGGCTGCAAGGGGATGCTTGCTATCGACTGAGGATCATCTTGGAGATTTTTTTTTTTCTCCTAGGGATATCACCCACAAAATGGTGGGTAACATTTGGTTCTAACTGGGACGTGATCTCTCGAAGAAGTGGAAGAAGCTACTCAAATAGGAGGTCACGGGAACTATAACAATCTCTTGGTCACCATAAACCTTTTACCTGCACATATAATAGATGAAAAACACGGGGAAGCATGCATTTAATGATCACCCATGCTTGGATTGGGCCCATAAAATCGACTCATAGAAGTAAAAATGTAGTTTTTAAATCTAAATGTTGCTAATCTATCATGAGAAATACCATATGTCATTAGTTCTAATGCAAAAACAACATGCAATGCATCCTACCCTAACATGCATATAATAATGCTAATGCTAAATGTAATCATAAATCCAGTGCAACCAACATATCGTCATATCAATATACATATGCCTGCCAATATGACTACTCATGTAGAAAATCCCAAAGCGGATGCAAATACATTTGAATGGAGGATGAAGCAGATGGGAGGTGGGAAAAAATGATCTCCATTTGATGTAAAAGGAAGCCCTAAGAGAAGGAGAATAGGTCAATATATAATTCCAGGGCTTTCCCTCTAAGTACACAATGATGGTATGAAAGATCACTCTCAAGAACTCCCTATCACAATCATTGCTTATAATATTATGCTTTGTAGATGTCACAAGGTCGTGATGAGAGGGGAACGAAGGGTGAGCGACAAGAGGAGTGAAACAAATAGGTCACCCATGGTGATGGTCACAATGGGGAGGGGAGGTCGTAGAGTGGTCATAATCCTGAGGATGAGTCAAAGGGGATAAATTATATTCAATGAAGGGTTCTTCCTTGACACCATATTCAGAAGGGGGAAAAGGGTCATGGTCACTCGAGGTAATACCCAAAGGGACAAGGGACTCACTTGAGGAAGACTCAAGATGATTAGCAACAGGGAAGGGTGAAGTGTCTTCCACAAAATCATAATCTAAAGGCTCACATGATTTGACTATATAACCATAAGGTGGGTAGGTAGGAGCCTCATTTATTTCCACAAATATCGAGTTTTCGTTAAAAAGGGAAATAACTACTTCCAACTTTCCCTCTTCATGCAAGGGAAAATAATAATGCTCCTTCCCAAGGGTATTGATGGATATGTCCTCGCAAGTAGTGCTTGGGATAAAGGGAAAACTAGTCTTGGCCTCATCTTCTTTGTCGATATCATAAATGGGAGCACAATCAAACTGAGGGACAACAACTTCCCATTTCTCCTTTTCAATGCGAAAATAATCTCCAATGTCATCTTCCAAGGGGATAATGGGATCACCTTTCTCAAGGTTCTCAAAACAGGAATCATCGAGAGTACTACCCCTGAGAAAGGTAAGGTTAGTCTCAACTTCACTTTCCATAAACTCATTCTTCCCAACACACATATCCTCAAAATCATCCTTTTCATCATGTGAACCCAAGGAGGACTCATCTTCCTGCTCATTACTTAGATTCTCAATGTCTTGGTGATGCTCGATGAAGGATTCCTCTTGGGTGCTTAATGCAAGGTGTACTTGAAAGTGTCTAGGAAAGCCATCAATGAACCATTCAATAAATGAGATGCTCCTAGGTTCATGATCATGCAACCATGAGTTATGACCATTGAGAGATCCCATGAACAATAACATAAGGACATCTTGGTGAACAACCTTCTCTCTTGAGGCACATGTATTAAATATTTCTACATGATTAATTGTGGAGAGTGGATCACCATCAAACATGGGCGCCCCATGTACCATCCTTCCCGCAACATGATTAGGATGCCCAGAGATGCTACCAATGTCCAAAGCGGGATATTTATCAAAGAAAAACAACCTATTTATGATATACATGAAAAATATGTGGGAGTTGCCATGGTGAATTTAAATATGCCTAGAAATATGTTTCCTTCACCTTACAAGCATCGACCTTAAAGTTAAATGAAGAAATAAGGCTTCATTCTTCCAATGGAGTCGCCAATAAAGTTATATCAAATATGTCATATGGGGCATAAAACACAAGTTTCGTGTCCACGACAACGATGCCAAAATGTTACGACTCAAACTAGTAGGGGGCATAAAAGGGAATCCTAAAGGGACAACTACTAGATCAAAGGGCAACAATGGAGGCTTAGCCCATTGTCACCTCAACTAAGACTCCCTACTCTTTATGAAATTTCACCAATGGGAGGATACCCGTTATATAGAAGGTCTGATCTGATTGGGAAAATTAGTTTTGCTGTGCTAAAATTCCTTTTCAGAATATGTTAAATGTGCTTTAGGATTCATGAAATTATTTGCAAGTTTAAACATGGGGTTTTGAGTTCTTTATGTAAATTTTATGTGCATATTAACATAAACAAATGACTGAACAACAACATATAACAAACATAAACATCACCATAAACAATATCACAACAACACATGATGACGAAGTTCACCTCTATTGGGCTGCATCTCATTGGTCCAGCTTCCAATGGCTTGGCCCTCTCTATTATGCTAAAAAATGTGAATACATTAGTTTACAATGCTCATAAAGCTTTGAAACCTGTTCTAATGGCTCAAGAATGCCCAAAAATGCCTGTGTAGCCTCTTTTTGCTCTTGATTTGGTAAAAAAAATGAAGAAATTATGGCCTTTTCCAATCTTCTGCTAATCGCACTGTAAATCCCCCAAAATCTGGCACCATCCTACAAATTTTACCCAAAACGCACTAACGGAGCAACAATTTTGCCAAATTTCGAGCAAAATTATCGGACGCTTTAAATAACCTCCAACGTCTTAATTCCGAAAAACGTGGCCATATGGCGGCCACATGCCTGGGGCTATGGCCAATGGCCTGTACCCATTGGCCAGCCCCCCCGCTCCTCTCTGCTGGTGATCGTGCGCTAGTGGTGCGACCAAGGGCTGGCCCCTCCCTAAATGGCACGAATGTCAAATAATAAATGGAGGTCGCAACCATAGTCTATTAAGACTCATGGTTGTGGCTAATTGGTAGGAGATTTTGTTATGTGCTTGGAGGTCGTGGGTTCAACCCACGTTGCCTTTGACCAGACTTGACCCATAATTTTGGTGGGCTCGACTGCCATGTGGCAGCGTCTGGCTGGGCCACATGTTAGCCCATGGTTGGCCACCAATCCAACTAATCAAAAACTACCGAAACCGAACCAATGAGAATGTGCCACTTGGCACAATATGATTCACTGAAGAATGTTGACTATTCAACCTGCCACATACACCTGCCCAGTCAGTGCCACATCAATACTACATATTGTTGACTAGGCTGTCAATTTTTTTCAAAAATTCCCTTGTTTGGGATAGTGAACAAAACATGATTCTGGGACAATATGGTGTCCGTTTTGTGCGAAACGAGTTGTGCCAAATTCAGAATGAAAAGCACTACACAATTGTCTAGGTTACACATTGATCCGACAATTTTGAACTTTGAGCTATTTTTTTGAGCACCTGATCATTTCTTCCGACTGGAGCCTTCACTTTCAGTTGTCTAGTAGATGAGGGTACAATTCCCTCACCTTTCCAATCTTGATCCATTCATCATCGACTTGGAACTTGTGATCTACACGATGCTTGTTGTGCCTTGCTTTGTACTTGCCCTTGCTCTTTTCAAGCTGATCTTGTAGTGTTTGATGTACCATTTGCAGTCGTTCAATGAACTCCTTAGCTTTTTCCATGTTACTATTAATAGCAACATCCTTCTTACCAAAATGATACAACACATTATGATGCAAATGGTAAACAAATTCCTCTACTTGATTCCTTTGAATCAAGCTTGAATGTACATCTTGAAAGTATGCATTTTATTGAATATAACTTTCATGCAAAACAAAATGATGCTTGAGGAAAGTATTTACGTAATCGATAGGCCTAGAAAGCATAGCAAAAAATTGTCACTTATACCTTTCTTACATCTTTTGACCAAGTCGAATAGTAGAAGAAAACCCATCCAATGAAAGTGCCTTTGTCGCTGCAAATTAATCACTGCACCGTTGAAAATTTCTGAATGAAAAGAAATGGGCTTACCATGTTGCATAAGGACCGCGTCCGTGGCATAGTCGCATACATCTATTGGAAACTCATGTGAATTTATCAAGTCTAGAAGAGCAAGTATAAAGGCTGAACTGATCTTTTGCTTCAAAGCATCAAATTCCTCTTGTTGTTTTCCTCTCCACTTGAAGACCTTTTGCACAACTGCCAAAGAATGAAAATGAGCTACAATAGAATAAAATTTAACAAAATTTTTCCTCGAACATTGGGTAGCTCCCAAAAAACCTCTTATCTAGATGACTATCTTGAGCTTTGACCAATCCATAATGGCATCAATCTTGGAGAGGTCTAACTTCAGCCCACCTTCTACAATATTATGGCCCAAGTACATCAAAGAAGTTTTAACCAACTCATACTTTGACATATTCAATAACAAATGTTCTTGACATACGACATCAAGTATTTTTTTCTCACACATGACAGGTTCATAATGAAATTTTCTGAAAATGAAAATGTCATTCGAGTAGACTATCATGTCTAGGAATGGTTTCAATACATATTTCTTCATATGCATGAAAGTAGAAGGAGCATAGAAAAGACCAAAAAATTAACAAGCCATCCAAACAAACCTTGCTTGGTTTTGAATATCATCTTCTAGATGTCTCCTTCAACAAATATACTTTGATGATAGCCACTCTTTGAGTCCCATTTAATTAAATGCTTTCCATTCTTCTTAGGCACCAAAACAATAGGTGCACTGCACAGTGAGGGAGATGGTCGGATGATTCTTTTGTTCACAAACCCTTGGATTTGTTTTGTTACTTCTGCACTTTCCCTTCTTGACATCCGATGCATGTCAATGTTAGGAAGAAAACACTTTTGCTGCAATGGTATTTCATGTTGGATTCTCCTCTTGGGAGGAAATCCCTTTGCTTTCTAAAACACCTCATCATCATGGTTAACTACATCAACCAGATCAGTTTGCAATTTTGAATTACAACCATCAAATGCTTCATAATTAACATCAACATTGGGTTTGATCATAAGAAGCACTAAATTCTTTCTTGAATTCACTAGTTTTTTCATCTGCCCTACATTAACAAGTGAAAGATTTAGTTTCTTGCTATGATCTCTCACAATATATTCTACTCCATCTTTGAACAAATGGTATTTGTTTTCATGTCTATGGAATATAAATTTCTGTCATAGAGATAAGGACTACCCAAAACAATTCCTAAAATATCAAGTGGTACAACATCTAATTCAACTTTGTCAATGAAGTTTGCTGTGATTGCAAACCGAGGAATACATTTTCATGTAACTTGTAAGTTTGTGTCCTTGCATATCCAACCCAATGGATATGGCTTGGGATGTAAAATGGTTTCAAGATTAATTTTCTGGACTAAGTCATCAGATATCAAGTTGGTTTGAGACCCACTATCAAATAGTGTGTCAATTTTTGTATGTTTTGAGATTACCCTAACATGAAATAATTCAATCCTTGTTTCTTCATTTGGAGCACCAGTGTGACAATTTGATATACTAGTGCTAGCAATGTATTCTTTTCCTTTTATACCCATGGCTGTAATTTTAGTTTCATCACCCGAATCGGATCCCAAATCCTCTTGAATGATGACAACTATCTTTTCTTTTCCTTTGTTGTTGAATTTCTTAGGCCTCATCTTAGGATGAAGCTTCCAACAATGAGCTTCATTGTGACCCGCTTTGGAACAATGTTTACATATTGTTTTCTCTCCCTTTTTAATGGATGCATTATTATTTCCCTTGAAACTCTTTTCTTTTTATTTTCCCTTGAATGACTTTTAATACCCTCTTTTGGAGTATTTTTCCCTCTTGCCTCAACATGAGTGGCTTGCACACACACCTCATCTAGATTATTGGGATTAAACATAAGGATAGTATGCCTACGGTAACTGTGTAATCCCCCTATGTACATCAACAACATGTCTTGTGATTGCAAATCTACACCTAACATTAGGGAACTTTTTCTAAATTCTTGGGTGTAATATTTCACATTTTAACCTTTAAGTTGTCTAAAGTTCTGCCAATTCATGATGGATTTTTGCATATATTCTAGAGGGTATAATTTTATTTTAATTGCAACAATGAAATTGGACCAAGAAATTGAGATCTTACTGTGTTTTTATTATTATTATCTCTTATCGTGTCTTTGATTCCCACCATATTAGTGCTGCACTCTCTAGCCTCAAGGAAGCTAATTGAATCTTTATGTCATCCTCTTGAAGGTTTTGAATTTTGCAATAGACTTCCAACTGACGAACCCAATTGTCAAGCTTCTTTGCATTCACTTCACCATTATACATGGGTAGTTCAAATTTAACATCAAGTTTTAACAGGGGTGATTTAACAGTTCCTTTTGAGGTATGTTGATGAGTACGAGTAAGGGTTGTGTTATTGGAAGAGGGTGAAGATGTCTGTGAAGAAGAAGATGAAGAAGATGGTGGAGAGGGTGGAGGTTTACCTCCATTTGCATTACCTCCTCCTCCTAAAGAACCTTCTCCTTTGGGAGGTTTGGAGCTTTTACCCTGTAGTCTGATATTCCTCTCTTTATAGAGGACCTTCACCACCTCTGTCATATCAAAGAAAGCCTTCTTAAAGACCTTCTCATCCTTTGTCACGTTTGTAGGCTCTCCTTCATGAGACATGCTCACGAATCTCAAGTGCAACTTGAGGAAAAACTGGTGGTGGAGATTGTGGCAACCTTGCACTCCTTCTCCTTGACCCAACTTTAGTGCTTTCAACCATCTTCCCTTCTCCTCTCTTGAGCATCAACTTTGTAAGCATGAAATTCACTTGCAAAAACAATTAAAACCTTCTTGCACAAAGAAAACCAAGAGCTCTGATACCAAACTTGATCTGATTGGCAAAATTATTTTTGCTATGCTAAAATTCCTTTTCATAATATGTTAAATGTGCGTGAGTATTCATGAAACTATTTGCAATTTTAAACATGGGTTTTTGAGTGCCTTTATGTAAATTTTATGTGCAAATTAACATAAACAAATGACTGAATAACAACATATAACATACATAAACATCGTTATAAACAATATCACAACAACACATGATGAAGGAGTTCGCCCCTCCTGGGCTATGTTTCCTTGGTCCAGCTTCCAATGGCTTGGCCCTCTCTATTATGATAAAAAATGTGAATACATTAGTTTACAATGCTCAGAAATATCTGAAACCTATTCCAATGGCTCCAGAATGCCCAAAAATGCCTGTGTAGCCTCTTTCTGCTCCTAATTTGGTAAAAATTGAAGAAGTTATGAACTTTCCCAATCTCCTGCTAATCGCACCATAAATTCCCCAAAATCCGACATCATCCTACAAATTTTCCCCAAAATGCGCTAATAGAGCGACAATTTTGCCGAATTTCGGGTGAAATTGTTGGATGCTTTAAGTAGCCTCCAACTTCTTAATTCTAAAAAAATGTTTCCATATGGGGGCCACGTGCTCGGGGCTAAGGCCAATGGCCCAACCCCGTCAGCTGGGTCCCCCACTCCTCTCCGCTGGTGGTCGTGTGTTGGTAGTGCGACCAAGGACCAGCCCCCATGGGCTGCCCCCTCCCTGAATGGCGTGAATGTCAAATAATAAATGGAGGCCGCAACCATGGTCTATTAAGACTGATGGTTGTGGCACATTGGTAGGAGGCTTTGTTATGTGCTTGGAGGTCATGGGTTCAACCCCCCTGCCTCTGCCTAGACATGAACCATAATTTTGGTGGCCCCTGGGCTACCAGGTGGTGACCTCTGGCTGGGCCACGTGTCAGTGCATGGTTGGCCACCAATCCAACCAATCAAAAACCACCAAAACTGAACCAATGAGAATGTACCACTTGGCACAATAAGATTCGCCAAAGAATGTTGACTATTCAACCTACCACATACATCTGCCCAGTTAATGCCACGTCAACAATACAGATTGCTGACTGGGATGTTAATTTTTTTCAAAAATTCGCCTATTTGGGAAAGTGAACAGAACATGATTCTGGGACCATACGGTGTCTGTGTCACGCGAAATGAGTTGTGACAGATTCAAGATGAAGAGCACTACACGGTCTTCCAGGTTCCACACCGATCTGAAAGCTTTGAATTTTGAGCTATTTTTTTAAGCACCTGATCAAGGTCACTTGTGAAGGATGAATCAACCAATTGATATGAAGTGACCCTTATAATCTTTTTTCCTAAAAGCAGTTTTATGAATAAAGCTTTCTTACTTATCAAGTAGGGTACAAATATTTCTAGGAGAATGTGAGGACTTGAGGATTAGGTTAGAGGAATATGTCCTATGAAGGATCTTTCTAATCCTAAAATCCTTATTGGACTTGAATTCCCGAATGGTTCTTGAAGATTTGATTTTCAGAAGTGCGGGACCACATGGGATCAAGTGGACCCACCCTGGGTTAGGGGGTAAGAATCAATAATTTTTACTTGAAGGTGTCAAATTGATCCTATGAGGCACTAGTCTTAGGAATACTAGGGAAAAGTTTGATTTCGGAGCTAGGGCTTGGGTTATCTCACAACTCTACCATCAGAATGGATTCAAAATTTGAAGTGGCCTTGAAGACACACTAGTGCAAGAGAGGCTAGGAGATCAAACTTTTTGGAGGTCTACTTCGTCGAGAAAGTGATGCCCTAGGTGAACCAACTCGGCTAGACTTAGAAGAAGGTGGAAATGAATTGAATTTTGAGTTACCATCTCTTGGTAGATCAGCGCCTTAGTCTTGGGAGAATGGGGTCTAGGATAAATATGAATGAGGATCTTGTTTCTTGGTCAAGGAGGCCTTAAGATTACTTTGCTTGTCTTCTAGGGAAAAGGGAAGCAACCTTACAAATTTATACTTCGACTTGCAAAAGGTGATGACTTATCAAGATTAATTTAGTGATAGAATTATCCCTGGGAAATTGCATTCAAAAGTACATGGCCCATACATTTTGAAATGCTATATAGAGACACAATTCCACAATTTAAGTAGTAAATGCATGCAACAATTAGCCCTAAAAATAATGAAATTCTCAATCCAATGTATATGACAAAGTAAAACAAGAATAACATTAAGAGCATGTACTTACGTGTTTGAACATATCCAAACATCAACAATTTGACAATAGAGAAGCTCAAAGATAAGATAAACCAAATCCAAGCATCAAAATTCATCCATGCTCTAATTCATCCTTCAAGAAAAAGTGTGAAATTATCAAGAGAGAAAAGAGATCCAATCCAAAGTGATGATGAGAGAATGAACTCATATCACTTGTATTTATACACTAATGAGGAGTTCGAATTAGTCTCTTAGGCCTACTTAAGCCCCAAAAATGAAATAATGTGCTAATAACCTAACCTTTGGTGACAAGCCCACCAAACTAGCTCACAAATGAAAGAATAAGCCTCTTGAGAGCTCAAATGATAAATAATGCATGTTGTAGGGCCCTCCAAGAGGCCCGATGAGGTCCATAGGTGCCATAATGAAGAATAGGACCATTAAAACGATGGATAAGGGGGTGACTCATTGTTCTCCAAACAATAAACATGTGGTGCTCCCAATGGGTGTAGGGGGCACAATAATAACCTCACGGGTCTCCAAATGGGTCGAAGATGCATGTAGAACATCTGTAAGGGCTCAGATGGTTGTGTAGGTGATGCCACATCATCCTACAAATCCTGGGTCAGCTTCCAAGTGCATGGTATATCTATGGGTTTGGATGGGAAAAGGTGAATCAAATGCATCTTTCTTTTCCTATAGGTGAATCTCGAGTAATCTTTGAACATCCTTAGGGATCCATGGAGTTCTGACTATTGCTGTGGAGGCCCATGGATCTCAACACACACCCTACATGTGCCAATGTAGCCCTATGGAGGGTTAGGATGCCGTATAGGGAGACCAAACCCAAGATAGAGACCATTTGCAATCATGCATAAGATCCAATGCATCCCCTATCCTCCAAGTACAACGAGCCATTAGAGAAATCGAGTAAAGGAGCTTACAAACGATGGACCATCTTGGAGAAAAAAAATCTCCTAAGGATATCACCCACAAAATGGTGGGTAACAGGTCCCTAGCATAGGTGTATCCATCACTAATATCTGAAAATAAAAATAATATTGGTAAAATCCTAATAATAGCAATCCTTACCATGACAATTAATTGTTGTGCAATCCAATTTAAATGCTATAATCATGTCAATCCTAAAATCATTAAAAGTTGTTAAGTTTCTAAATTTTGAATGGGATTTGAAACTATACTTTCTCCATATGAAGTTTGATAAGGTTTGAAACACTCTCAAATATTATGAAAAACTTAATGGTAGTGAAAAAAATTTAAGTAAAAGTGACATTATCTTTTTTCCCCTTGGAGAAATCGTAATTTTCATTATGTGTAAGAAAATTACATGTTGTATAAGCAAAAAAACATATGCTGTATGTGAGGCAGAGTGCCTGTCGTAAATAGAAAGTATCCAATTTAACAAAAAATAGTGCCTTGTATCCATGCAGGGAGGCACTCTGCTATGAAGAAGATCAACAAAAGTAATCAAAATAACTCTACATAGAAAATGCGTGTTGTAGAAATTTTGAATAATATGACACTTATTCACAGAAATTATCCTGATTATACACTATTTGCAGAATCATGCATAATACATAACCTCCTCTACGTTGATCATCAATTTTGCAGTATTAAGAAACAATCACATGCGGCACATTGAAGCATCAATCACACATATCAACACAATATGTACAGGGGAAAGCAAAAGCTAAAAACCCCACACTATTTGTATATTATATTGATTGAGAACATGTAACAATACATAGTACAATACTCCTCACAAGTACTCAGTACTATCTCCACCTGTTACACACAAACCAACTCAGATCTGAATCAATCACAGGTTCAAATCTCCTCCGCTGCTTGCCTGCCTCCACTACGCAATCCTGCATAGAGAATGGATGAGAATGGGTGAACCAAACTCGTATTTCACTTGTGTAACACTACGCAATCCTCATTGGCAACTCAATCCCACTTATTGTGCAAATCACATGCACAACTATAGTCACAACTGGCAGCTGTCTTGCCCTTTCACTCACCTCTAACACTTGTCTCCACTGAATTGTCCATGCACTGAGTTAAATGATGTATTCCTCAGTTGATTTCTGAGTTACTAATTAGTGAATTAATTAATAACTAATTCACATCACTCATCACTAGTGTATTTGTTAGTTAGACTAAATACAACTAATTCAACTAAGTCACACTGAACACAACTCCATCAACTCCTGATCCAACTCCACAAAACTCAATCACTGAAGTCCTAACTGAAGTCCTCATGCAATATCAATTTAACCCACAAGAAAAGCGTATTTCCTTCTGGTAGTTGCATGTGCCACATCTGTAGCTCGAACTGAAGTGCTCCACAAGAATAAGATAATGTTTATAGTCCAAATATTATTAAGAGCTAATAATATTCAACTGTTCTATTTTTAGCCTGGCAGTCTAAAAATAGACTCCGCCCATATGTCTAAAAATAGAAGTCCATCTATTTTTACCAACATGAGCAATCATCCACAAATAGCATCCTGCAACTCAGAGACCATGATCCATATGTCTAAAAATAGACTTTGTGCCAAAAATAACCAGCGGGCCCACTTAGTGAACGCGACTTCTTTTCACTAAGCTCCATCATCTTGTTGCATTCTCAACGCTCCCTCTCAACAAGATATGGATTATCAACAACCCCTATCCTGTCTCAGTGGTACTCGAATTTGCTCCTAGTGAGCGCCTTCGTCAAGATATCAACATCCTGATCCTCTGTGGGAATATATGAAAGTAACATGATTCTCCGCTACACACAATCTCTGATATGATGGTACCTAATGTCGATGTGTTTGGATCTATCATGAAATAGAGGATTAGCCGAGAGTTTAATGCAACTTTGATTATCACAGTAAATCACTGTAGGATCCAAGTGTGACCTGAACAACCTGACTAGGATCTTCCTCATCCATATAGCCTCGAATGCAGCCAAACTTGTTTCCATATACTCAGCCTCCGCGGAACTGAGTGCCACGAATCTCTGCTTCCTACTGTACCAAGAAACTATTGTCGACCCGATACTGAAGATCCCTCCAGATGTGTTCTTTCTGTCTGTTGGGCTCCCTGCCCAATCTGCATCTGTGAAGCCACATAGCTTCACCTCATCCTCCTGTCTGTACCACAATCCATATCCTGATGTGCCTCTAAGATAACGCAATACATGCTTGCCCGCCTTCTAAAAGAGCTTGGTTGGCTTAACCATAGCTTGTGAAATCTGGTTAACAACATAGCATATATCGGGTCGTGTATTGACCAAATACATAAGCGACCCCACCAACTGTCGATAAATAGTGGCATCCACTACCTCCGCTGAAGTAGCATCCTCCTTCCTCCAACCTCCAGGAAGAGGAGTATCAACAGGCTTACAGCCATGGATGTTGAACTTCTCCAGTATCTCTCAGGCATACTTACCCTGAGAGACAAATAGTCCATCATTGCACTGCCAAATTTCCAATCCCAGGAAATAATGAAGTAGGCCCAAGTCCTTCATCTCAAACTCTCTAGCAAGATCCTCCTTACATGAAAGTATCAATAGCTCATCTCTTGTCAAAATCAAATCATCTACATAAAGTACAATGATTAGCAACTTACCCTCCACCACTATCTGGTATAGGTTAGGATCTACCTCACTCTTGGAGAATCCAAGTCCGGTGAAATAACTATCTATCCCTGTGTACCAAGCATGAGGTGCTTTTTTCAACCCATACAGTGCTCTCTTAAGCCTGCACACATGTGAATCGCTACTGAAGATCTTGAAACCTTCGAGCTGCTCTATGTACACCTCCTCCTCAATGATGCTATTAAGGAACGCAGTCTTCACATCCATCTGATGGATGTGCCACCCCATCTGTGCTAAGAGAGAAAGAATCATCTGTATGGAAGAATACCTTGCGAAAGGTGCAAAGGTCTCCTCATAATCGATCCCCTCTATCTGTGAGAAGCCTCGAACAACAAATCTTGCCTTGTACTTCTCCACACTCCCATCAGCTGCCTGCTTCAATTTGTAGATCCATCTAGAACCCACCACTGATTTCCCCTCCGGTCTTGGGACAATCTCCCATGCACTGTTTCTGACAATCGAATTATACTCTTCCACCTTGGCATCTACCCATGCGGGATCCTCCACAACTTCCTCGAAAGAGGGTGGCTTAGTCACGACACATTTTCTCACAAGAGCCATGTATCCATTGTACTGATCAGGTGACTGTCTCTATCAGCACTGTGCTGTAGGTGGTCCTACAACCTTCTCTGCATATTGAGCCAGTCGCTCAACTTCTATAGTGTGCTTTCACCCTCTTATCGTTGGCACTGCATGAGTGGTCTCTTCCACTCCATGAACTTCATATTGTGGCTGATCCACATCCTGAAGCTCATCCTTAAGAACTAATAGCTCCTCATCTACATGCAAGTGTGGCTCCCTCTCAAGCGAACACTTCATGGCTTTCTCCTCCTGAAATTTGATATCCCGTTGCACAACAGTCTTGCGACTGTATGGAAAATACACATGATAGTTGTGGGGTGTATCAGTTACCCCGCAAATATCCCAACCTTTACGGTTGGCTCCAGCTTCTTCTTGGCATCCTTCGTCACATGCATGTAAACAGGAGAACCAAAAATCCTTAAATGGGACATATCAGGCCTCTTACCAGAATAAGCCTCCTCGAGTGTACTCATTCCAAGTATCTTGTGAGGACAACGGTTCTGCACATATACTACATTATTGCATGCCTCCACCCACAAGTGAACGGGTAGACCCTGATCATGCAACATCACTCGTGCAACACCCACGATCATTCTATTCTTCCACTCAGCAACCCTGTTCTGTTCTGGGTTATGGGTAACTATGAGCTCTCTTCGAATCCCTTCTGCACTACAAAAGTTATTGAACTCGCCAGAGATGAATTCACCACCATTGTCGCTCCTAAGACCCTTCACCTTCTTCCCCAATTCCTTCTCGACTAGTGCTTTGAACTCATAGAACTTTGAGTATGTCTCGCTCTTCCTCTGCATGAAGAAGATCCATCTCTTTCGAGAGAAATCTTCAACGAAGATCACATAGTACTTGTGCTTTGCTATCGAAGCTACTAAGAAGGGTCAACACACGTCTGTGTGTATTCTCTCAAGGATCGTCATGGCACGACTATCCTTCTCGTGAAAGGTGGCTTTCACAAATTTTCCCAAAGTACACCCCTTGCACTGATATGACTGCGCAAGAGTGGCTTTAGGAAGCCCAGTAGAAATTTGCTGCATTATCTTCAAAGCTCCATGGTGAAGGTGGCCCAATCTCTGATGCCACAACTCACCATCATCCCGGCTCACCACTCCTTCTTCCTTGCATGCCATTGATGCACAACCATCTACATGCAATTGATAAAGGTTCTTGACTCGAACCCCTATCTTCTGGGTTACTCCAGTTGTCTTACTGTGCAATAAAGCCTTTCCCTCGATAAAGACAACATCATATCCCTTGTCTTCTAACATTTCCACAGAGATAAGATTCTTCTTCAATCCTGGAACATGCATCACTTCCTTCACTACGAAGGGTTTACTAGACTCCCTCTCAAAGGAAATGGTACCGATACCGGTCGCACTGTATCTACCATCATCGCCCATCTCGATGTGCACTCCAAGATCTTTCTCATCCAGATCAGAAAACAAATCTCGATCTCCTGTCATGTGAAAAGAATCACCACTATCCAAGAACCATACCGATCGCATCACACTTGACACCAAGCATGCGATCAACAAAAAATCCAACTCAAATTGCGAGGCTAAGGCCTCTCCCGCTACAGATCCAGTAGCTTGCTTATTTTTCTTTTTCAGCGGACAATTTGTGGCACAATGTCTGTGATGGTGACAGTGAAAGCACTTCACCTTGGACATGTCTTGCTTCTTGCCTTTCACACCGGAATGAGAAGCTTTCTTGTTCTTCCCCTTCTTTGCTTTGGTAGCCAAAGCACAATTTTCTTCATCAGATGCCTTTGATGAAGATCCGTCCCTACTATTCTGCCTAATCTCCTCTTGCACAATATCCAACCAAAGTCTCTCCCATCCTGGCAATTTCTCCTGACCATTGACAGAGTCCTGATAGGAATGCCAACTCTTCAGAAGACTAATGAGAGCCAAACTCACCAAGTCTTCATCATCGACAATCACCCCCACAATTCCTGGCTCATCCTGACATTGGGTGAACTTTGTGAGATACTTGGGCATATTGTCTCCATTCTCACACTTAATGTTTATGAGTTTATCCTTGAGCGCCAACTTCCTCTCGTCGCTCTTGCTTTGGAATAAATCTATCAACGCTTTCCACATCAAGTATGGAGAAGCCTTTCCATGTAGGCTGGATGCAATGTGATCCTTCACGCCCTCCAATAGAATCCTTCGATACTTTGCTGTCTTCTTTTTCCAAGCCTCAACGTGAGTAGCATCAGTAGGTTTTGGGACATCAACATCTATGAACTCCTTCAACCCATTGTCATCTAATACCACCTCCATCCTATCTTTCCATGCAATATAATTCGAGCTGCCTTCAAGGGCATACTCCAATCACAATCCGTTGAAATTGTAATGAATAAAATATATAAATAATATACATATAATGTAAAAGATAATAATCATAAATAATAGTTAAGTTAAGCTAATAATTAGGTTGAAGAGGCATGTCTAATAGGACATGACTCTTCATGAAGAGACACTTGCGTGATATATAAGAAAGCTTCTTGTTCTCATTGTAAATCATTATTATTCATATATTTAATATATTATTTATATCCTTAATGGATAATTTCATATTCCAAGTCTTTTGGAGTAATTAATCTTTAGAAGAAACTTTGTTCGCTTCATTTGGTATCAGAGCCACATTTGGCTGATCAGCGGGCCTTTGGCTATCAACCTATCATCAACTGTGTTGCTGTCATATTTGGCTGATCAGCAGGCCTTTGGCTATCAACCTATCATCAACTTTGTTGCTGTCATAATTGAAGCGTTTCCCTACACATTCCCCACACATTGGGAGATTCTCCACTTTTTAGGTCTTTGGCCATTTGCTACTATTTAAAAAAAATAAAAATAATAAAGAATAAAGAAGAAGGGTATATAAAAAAAACAGGAAAGGAAATAATATGTTCTAAACAAACAAA